>CM064883.1:21229854-21397185 GCA_003313485.2 Penstemon barbatus | reverse complement strand
AATGGTAGTTAAAAAAGCTTCATTTATTGCTTGGGACCATAAATCTCACTTTAATTGAAGTTTCATTTTTTTATTGCCTGGGACAATTCCTCGTTGATCTCTGGTGACATTTTTTTATAGATTCAGTGGAATGTTTATTAATTTATTTTAATAAATAAGAATTTACAAGATTGGGCCTCAAATAAATACCATGAAAAAACAAAATATTTGGAGATCAAAAAAAGTTTTTGAAGTTGATATCACTGGTTGCAGTTTTGCTATGGAAAAAAACATATTTTGCTTGCCTTCAGTTATGGTCCAGGTCATACTATAAAATAGAGTGTTTTAAAATTTTTGTTCAACTAATAAATCCTATTGTAGTAATGTGAAAAACAACAATTCCACATTCTGTTCTGTTTTATACACCATACATAAACTACTGATATAGTAACTTTACTTAATAATTGCTTTAAACTACTGATTTACTTAATTTAGTTTTATATTTTCCATGCATAGGATGTCTTCTTCAGGCTCAGGACGTCCATCTTTTCATCCAAACACTCGAGAACAACAAAATGATCGTCCTATTATGCCTCCTCCTCCAAGTCGAACTCCGAGGTTGTCTCAAACTACAACACCAACTCCTAGTCCTACTCCAGCTTCGGATTCTGCACCAGTTCCACCTCCGGAAGTATCTGAAGAACAACAAACTACTACTAAGAAGAGAGCTAGGGCATGGCAACACTTTCATGAATACAAAAAGAATGGGAAAGTGAGGGCCCAATGCAACTATTTCGATAAAAACTATGCATGCGAGTCTGGAAAAAATGGAACGTCGGGAATGAACAATCACATGAAGGTATGTAAGAAACATACCGATAATATTGTTAAAAGTACAATGGATAGTCATACCATTCATAGTTTTTGTCGTAGTGTGACTGGGATTGATGGTGAAGGGGATTGTAGAGATGTGTCCTCTTTGTGGAAATTTGATCAAGAAGCTATTAGAAAAGCTGTGAATGTGTTTCTTATTGTTGATGAACATCCTTTTAGGACTGTAGAAAAATAAGGTTTTAGGCATATGATGTCGGTTGCATGTCCCCAATTCATTATCCCTTCTAGAACTACGGTTGCTAGAGATTGTTTTATGATGTATCTTGATGAAAAGAATAAGTTGAAAGAGTACTTTAAAACAAATGCACATAGACTTTCACTTACTACCGATACATGGACGGCCTCCAACCAAAAGCTTAACTACATGTGTTTGACTGCACACTTTATAGATGATAATTGGAAGTTGCATAAAAGAATTCTTAACTTTATCCCATGTCCTAGTCATAAAGGTGAAGAAGTTGGTTTCTTAATTGAGAGATGCTTGAGTGATTGGGGTATTTCCCATATTTTCACAATTACCGTCGATAATGCTTCTTCTAATTATACGAGTGTGACATTCTTGAGAGATAGGTTTGTTAGAAAGGGGACATCACTTTTGAGGGGGAAATATTTGCATATGAGATGCGTGGCTCATATTATTAATCTTGTTGTTAGAGATGGGTTAAAAGATGAGTCAGTGGACCGGGTTCGTAATTTGGTGAGGTATGTTAGGCAATCAACGGCTCGTTTGCTCAAATTTGAAGTTTATCAAGTTGAAGAAAGGGTTGAAAGCAAGAAATCTTTGTGCTTGGATGTTCCAACAAGATGGAACTCTGTGTACTTGATGTTAGAGGCGGCTTTGATTTTTCAACGTGTCTTTGAAAGGTATGAATTGTGCGATGCTGAATTATGTGCAGATTTCCGTGCAACCGGAACTTATGGAAGAATTGGTTTACCCAACCGAGATGATTGGCTTGTTGTTGAAAAGATGGTGAAAATACTACAACATTTCTATGATCTCACACTTCGAATTTCAGGCTCTTTGTACGTGACATCCAACACTTTTCTTGATGAGATTAGTGATGTAGATGGCTTGATCAAAGATTGGATAAAATCTGATGATATTCAGCTGCGAGAAATGGCACAACGAATGAAAGCCAAATTGGATAAGTATTGGGGGGACAATGATAAAATGAACATGCTATTATATGTTGCATTCATGCTTGACCCACGTAACAAGTTTAGTTATGTGAACCATGTTATGAAAAACATGTATGGTAGTGATGAAGGGTCAAGAATTGCATCTATGGCAAAGGATGCTTTGATTGAATTGTTTAATGATTATAAGTTGGAAATGCCTGATGTGCCCGATTCTTCAAATGCAAGTGGAGGTGGAAGTAGCTCAAGCACGTTCACAACTGTATCTGAAACTAGTGTGGCTGAACGAGAGAGGCTTACTAAGAGGGTTGCAAGAAAGCAATATCAAAAAATGTTGTGTAAGATCGGGATGAATGATCTAAAGTGAGTTAGAAAGATATCTTAGCGAACATATAGTGAAAGACTCTCCACAATTTGATCTTATGGAGTGGTGGAAAGTACACACTCTGATATATCCAGTGTTGTCGGCATTGGCACGACATGTATTTGCCATGCCCATATCTACAGTTGCTTCGGAGTCCGCCTTTAGCACCGGAGGTCGTGTCATTGATGATTATCGAGCTTCATTGGCACCAAAGACTGCTCAAGCTTTGATTTGTGGACAAGATTGGATTCGCCAAGCACCCATTGGCTTTTTGGAGGAGACAAGCGAAGCCGAGCTCATTAGTAACATTTATAATGGTAAATTTATTATTATGTACTTATGTTGTTATTACATTTATTTATTTTAATCATTAATGTTCACATAGTGATGCTAATCAAATTATGTTTTTGATGTAGATGTGATCTCATCACGTTCGTTAGTTAGTCAAGAGTCGGTTAATATGTGATCATAGAGCTATCAATGTTATGAAGAAGTGACTTATGTATTCTCTATTTCTCTTGTTTCAAATTACATTATTTTTATTAATTATGTCTCTTATTTTTTGTTGGATTAAATCATTGTAGGTTGATGACTTTGTGTAGTTGAAGAAATTGTGAATGTATCAATGATCGTGGGGAATGACTTGCTATGTTGGCTATATTGATTTTCTATTTTGATTTTTTAGGCAGGCCAAGGGAAAACACCCCTTGGAGCTATTATGTTGCAAAAAATGTTATGTTTTTATGTTTTTTTCATGAAATAGATTATTAGTGAATTTGGTATTAAGACTTTGGGGATTTTGTAACTCTTATGCTTAAATGATTTATATGCATTTATGATGACTTTGGGGATTTACATGTTGATTAAGAGTGATTTTGGATATTAGAAACAGTTTCCTCCCCCGGCATGAACTATTTTTAGAGACTTATTAAAAAAAAAAAAAAAAAATTGGACAAAGAAGCATAAAATAACTCCTTAAATTTTCGGTATTTTTTTGTACCGAATCATACCGATCGGTATTTTACCGAACCGTACCGAAATTGGCAAACGGTACACGATCTGAAATTACCGAACCGATTAGGATACCGAAATTCGGTACGTTTTTTCCGTCTGCACAGCCCTATTTGTATATATATGAATTCGCAAATTCTATATATTAAATCATATGTTTGATTTATGTATGGCTAGTTCTTTAACTGCATATGTTTTAAGACGTAGATCTATTAACTTAGAGTTAATGTAAAAAAAAATTCTGATTCAAAATTTTATCGTGTTAATTTTTATTTTGGATTGGGATTTAATTAATTGGATCTGTTTAATTAAATCAGAGTAATCAAACAACATAAAAATTTCTTTTTTTGGATCAACCGCGGTGGCACGCTATGGTGCGCGGCAACGCACCGCGGCTAGGTGGCCACCGCGTGCTGCAGTACGCGGCAGCGCATGAGCAGCGCGCTGTCTGCGCGTGCAGCACATGGCAGCTGCCTTCGGGCAGTTTGCCGCGTGCTGGCAACGCGCAGCAGCACGCTGCTACGTGTTGTCATGCGCGGCATCAGCCGCTGCGTGCGGCTCATGCGCAGCCTCCATGGCCCCGTGTGTGCTGCCACGTGGCAGAATTTGATTGGTCACTTCGTGGCTAAATTTTGGCTGATCTCAAACTTATCTATTTTGGAAGTCCTGAAAATTTTGGAGATTTGAAAGATTAGGAAACTTGGAGTTTTTGGATAAGGTAGAGATCTTGTTAGATTTAAACACTACCTTATTAAACTAATCTAGTCAAATAAAGATTTGGTCTATCTTAATTAATCAACTTAATCAAGATAAGAATTGTAGATTACTTAGAACTCAAGTAAGAGTTAATTAATCTTAGAGATTAATTGTTAATTTAAAATTAATTAACTTGGATAAATTTTGTGAATTAAAATTAAAGGAGCCGGTAAATTTACATTTATGCCCTTATGTGAATTTATGCATGTTCTTGAGTGAATATGTGGATTGGTTGATTTTGCCCTTAAGCCCTATGTAGTTTTGGTTTATTTATTTTATGGGTTGTAATTAAATGGACCTGAATTAATTAACTTGGATAAATTTTGTGAATTAAAATTAAAGGAGCCGATAAATTTACATTTATGCCCTTATGTGAATTTATGCATGTTCTTGAGTAAATATGTGGATTGGTCGATTTTGCCCTTAAGCCTTGTGTAGTTTTGATTTATTTATTTTATGGTTTGTAATTAAATGGGCCTGATTGGCGCCCTTGCTTGCGCAAACGAATGTAATAGAATAGGGCTATTTAATTTTATAAGTTAAACTTAGATTAGGCTTGGAGCCAAGAAGACCTCATGAAGACTTGGAGATCCACATGGAGGCCCATAACCTTGGAGGACATGGAGGCCCAATTCATTACATGGAAGCCCAATCAAGGTGGATCTTACAAGAAGGTCCATGATGTATTAGTTAGAAAATTGTAATAGTTCGGACATCTAATTTCCACCCTGACCAATTGATCCATCACATGGTTCGTGATGGATCGCATAGGATGGACAATCGATCAATCATATCCTGCTAGGTGATGTATGTTTACTTATATTCTTTGATGTATGTCTTGCATGCTTAGAATAGATCACATAAACAAGATAAAACATAATCTGATTAGACCTTGCACAAGAAAACATAAAACCTCTAATTTAACTTAAAATTCAATTAGAATATTAAATCGAATAACAGACGCATAAGAATAGTGTCTATGGTCCGAGCCTACCCAATTACTAGGTCTTAGGCATATTGTACGAATATATCTCGATGTCTCACGAGTCGTGGGTCGAGCTATAGGAAGATGATATGTCTATTGCCTCGATGCACGAGTTTAGTGCCAAGGGATGGGATAACAAGGTTTTAGGCGCTATCTCACGAGTCGTGGGGCGTCTAGGATTGAACTATTTCTCTCCACGAGTATTATTTAACGCTAGTAAGTATGGATGTCTCACGAGTCGTGGGTCCATATCGAAAAACGAGGCTAAATGAACTCAAGGGTTAGCTACGATGGTTAACCGACGACGTTGTCGACCATGAAGTGAATCAAATAGTATGACCAAAGAGTCGTGGGTACTAGGAGATATTGTGCTTATTAAATTAATCTTTCGCGTATTTATTTCTTCTTTCGTCGTTTTGTAGATATAATGTCTAAGAATTTGATTTCCATCATACTTGAACAAAACAAATTGACTAGACTCAACTTCCATGACTGTGTCAGGAATCTTAAGATCATTCTCGCTTCTGAAAAGCGAGGTTTTGTCCTTGATGGGCCCTCTCCTGAACCTGCTAATGATGCCAGTGATGCCAAAAAGGAATGAATGTATGTGGCAAGACAATGACTTGCAGTCACGTTGTCTCATGCTGGCATCCATGTCGAATGAGCTTCAAAAGCAGCACGAGCATATGAAGACTGCTTTTGAGATCTACACGCACCTGAATGGCCTATTTAGGGTGCAAAGTAAATTTGAGCGGTATGAAACCGCTAAGACTCTGCAACAAACGAGGATAGCAGAAGATACTGATGTTCGTTCTCACTGCATCAAGATGATTTGCCTTATTGAAAAGCTTGGTCAACTTGACATGAAGATGGACAAGACCTACTGCCAGGATATAATCCTCCAATCGTTGCCGAGATCATTCGAACAGTTTGTAGTGAACTACAACATGCACAAGATGGATGTTGAACTTCACGAGTTGGCTAATATGCTCGCCACTGCAGAGGCTTCCATGAAAAGAGAGAAGCAAGTGATGGTTGCTACCTCGACCCAATCCAAGTCCAAAAGGACGAAGAAAGGGAAGGGGAAGGAAAATGCTTCTTCAAGCAAAGGCAAATGTCCATCTGGGCCCATAGGGAAGGGAAATAAGCGAAAAGCTTCTACTGGTGAACAAAATTGTTTCTACTGCAAGAAACCTGGACACAAGAAGAGAAACTGCAAAGAGTTCTTGGAGAGCTCAAAGGGTATATTCCTTGTTTAAGTAAATTTATCAATTAACTGTGCATCATGGGTGCTAGACACTGCTTGTGGTTCTCATCTTTGTAATGATTTACAGGTGATTGGAGCAACAAGGCCACTTAGGCCATGGTATTGGATCCTGAGATTTGGCAATGGAGCTAGAGCTGCTGCCGAGGCCATATGTGACGTGGAGTTAGATTTAGGTGGTTCCTTAGGAACGTTTTTTATGTACCTGATTTGGTGAAAAACATTATTTCTATTCCTGTTTTGGATAATGAAAGTTTTAATGTTACAATTAATAAAGGTTCCTTTTCGTTATTTATGAATGATAATTTATTTTTCACTGGTACGTTAAAAGATGGACTATATACCATTGAACCACCTAAGTTGCCGTTTAAGGGAAACTCTGAGCGAGCCAAACAAACATTGGACTTAATACATACTGACGTATGTGGACCACTAAGAAATAGTGCCCGAGGTGGCTATGATTACTTCATCACTTTCACTAACGACTATAGTCGTTATGGATATATGTTCTTGTTTGAAACACAAGTCTGAAGCCTTTGAGCGATTCAAAGAATTCAAGATGAAGTAGAGAATAACTTGGTCATACGATAAAGGCTCTTCGTTCAGACCGAGGTGAGAATTTCTTAGTAATGAATTTCTAAATTATCTTGTAGAGCATAGAATACTATCGCAGTGGACTCCTCCTGCAACACCCCAATTAAATGGAGTAGCAGAGAGAAGGAATCGAACCTTGATGGACATGGTTCGATCCATGATGAGTGCCACTGATCTTCCTCTTTCATTTTGGGACATGCCCTCCTCAGGCAACAAAGAGACTAAACATAGTACCTTCTAAATCGTAGAAAAGACACCATGTGAATTATGGTTTGGCAATGCACCCTATACGCATTCATGCACATATGGGGATCTCCCGCTTACGTTAAAAAGCTAGTGGGAGATAAATTGGAAACTAAATCCACTTTGTGCAAATTTGTGGGGTATCCAGAAAACTCAATAGGATACGAGTTCTACGATCCTACAAGACAAACTACGTTTGTCTCAAGGAACGCACACTTCTTGGAGAAGGATTTCTTGGTGGACAAGAAGGAACACAGTAGAACTAGATGAGGTCACTAAGCTGAAAAGGTCGAAGAGGTCGATCAAGTTGACCTATCACCACATGCAGTGGGAGAACAAGAGCATGAAAGTGCACCAAAGAGTACCGATACTTCGTAGGTCAGAAAGACAACGTAGAGAACCCGAGAGGTACTACGGTCTGCTGCACGAGACTGGACAGTCTCTAACCAACCCAAAAGAGGCTATGCTAGCGTAGACTCGGGAAAGTGGCGCGGAGCTATGAACATGTACTCAAACAAGGTCTGGGCCTTGGTAGATCCACCAGTGGAGTGACTCCCGTGGGTTGCAAGTGGATCGATAAGCGAAAGCTTGGAGTGAATGGAGAGGTAATAACCTAAAGGCACGACTAGTGGCAAAAGGAATCACTCAAAGGCCAGACATCGACTTTGAGGAGACCTTCTCGCCCGTCGCAATGCCTAAATACATTCGAATCTTGTTGGCCATAGCTGCGTGGGATAACTACGAGATATGACAGATGGATATGAAAACTGCCTTTCTCAATGGGGACATTGACAAGGAGATCTACATGGAGCAACCAAAAGATATGCATCCAAAGAGATGAACACAAGGTGTGTAAACTCCAGAGGTCCATTTATGGACTGAAGCAAGCTTCTCGAAGTTGGAACATCCGTTTCGATGAAACAATCCAAACTTTTGGATTCATAAAAAACGTGTTCGAACCTTGCGTGTACAAGAAGATCAGTGGGTGTACAGTTGAATTTTTGGTGCTTTACGTTGATGATATTCTTCTCATTGGAAACAATGTGAAAGTGTTGTCCGAAACTAAGCATGGTTATCTACACAATTCTCAATGAAGGATTTGTGAGAAGCATCATTTGTACTGGGTATAAGGATCTACCGAGATAGATCAAAAGGACGCTGGCCTCTCCAATCGCAGTACATAGATAAAATATTGAAGAGATTTAATATGGAGAATCCAAGAGATTATTGCTTCCGATGAGACATGGAATTGCACTTTCTAAGTCTATGGCCAAAGACGCCTGAAGAGAGAAGCAATATGTCTCAAGTACCATATGTATCCGCAATAGGAAGCATAATGTATGGTATGTTATGTACTAGACCAGACGTAGCATACGCTTTAAGCGTTACAAGTCGCTACCAGTCTAATCCAGTGAGCAGCACAGGATAGCCGTAAAGGCAATTCTGAAGTACCTGAGAAGGATAAGAATTGTTCTTGGTATACGGTGGAGGAGAATTGAAATTGGAAGGATTTACAGATTCGAGCTTCCAATGTGATGTAGATGACTTCAAGTCGACATCAGGATACGTGTTCTGCCTCAATGGTGGTGCGGTAAGCTGGAAGAGCTCCAAACAAGACACTACCGCAGATTCAATCACCGAAGCAGAATACATTGTCGCGTGTGATGCAGCAAAGGGAGGTGTTCGGATGAAGAACTTCATCCAGGAATTGGATGTGATACCTAGCATCGCTGAGCCTATTACTATCTTTTGCGATAATAATGGGGCAATAGCGCATGCAAAAGAGCCGAGATCTCATAAGAAATCCAAGCACGTACAAAGACGATACCATGTGATAAGAGATATCATTGGTAGATGAGACATTAAGATGGAACGTGTCGACTCAGAAGACAATACCGCGGGCCCGCTAACGAAGCCTTTGCCTCAAAAGGCATTCGAGAAACATTTGCTAAACGTGGGACTCAAGAACATAAAAGATTGGCTTTAGGACAAGTGGGAGATTGATAGAAATAGTGTCTGGCAAGCCAATTGTATGGCTAGCATTTATTGTAGTAAATAATAAAAAACTATTCAATTTTGATTAATAAAAGCACTTTATTATATGGTCGACTTTATCTTATATAATAATTATCCACGCATAAGGATAGAAGTCCTTAGATCACAGGGCTATGGGACAACCCGTGGACTGATCTCCAAGGCTGTGATCTAGAATATATTCAAGAGTCGTAGAATCCAATCGAGATAGGACATCGTTGGATTCGGTTAGACTCTCACTGTTGTGTATACTCCAATGAACTGGAGAATATTGGGGTCCACGAGCATGACTGGGATAGTCGATACACATAAGTGGGTGGCTTGCCGGGATGGGAAGTGCACCAAATACCCCAATTAGGAAATAACTCACCGTGGAAGCGGTAGTTGCATATCGGGGTTGAAGTTATTCCAATTTACCGAGGAAAGATCCCTAATTACTTGAGGTGATAGAGTTTATCTGGTGCGAGAACGTGTATGCTTAGATGTGAATTTCGACTGACTGGAGATAACCAGAAAGTCTCTGTGGACTCAAGTTGGGTATAGAGGAACTCGTATGCAGGTTCATATCATCAACAAATGATCCATTGACCCGATTTGATAGGTTGGGAAATTCTCCTATGGATTTCTGTGAGAAATTATTCTGGTAAAATCCTTGGTCAAGGTATCCGACGACTTTATGTAAGTAGCTCATAAAGATTAAGTCAAAGAGAATTATTCTGAGACCAGAATGCATAAGGTCAAGAAAAAAGAAAAGGAAATCGATGAAAAGTCCATGTCCTTAAGTCTCGACTGAGAGATTGATCGATGGAGAGATTATGTCGTATATGGTAATTGTCAATGATTAAAAGGTTCACTGAATTAATTCACCAGTGATTGGGCTCAATGGGCTTGTGGCCAGACATCGACCGTGGAATGTGGGAGAATTCCTAAATTGACAGGGGGTGCTAATTTTGGAATGATCAGTCGACAGAGTGTTCGACTGATTTAAAGTATTTAATACTTGAGTAATTAAATTAATATTTAATTATAACCCACGGCCAATTATGTGGTGAACTTATGGGGCATACACAATACACATGAATCGAAAGCGAAGGAAAAGAAAACAACTAGGTCGACCCAATTGAAATTGGATCAAGATTATAAATTAAATTGGAATTTAATTGGTGAGTTAATTAATTAAGTTGGATTTAATTAATTATAGAAAGATTTAATAAAATAGACTTGGAGTCTAATTTAATTAATTGGGAGAGTAGTTAATTAATTAGGCTATTTAATTGAGAAATTAAATAAAGCCTGATTAAATTAATTAAGTGGGCCATGAATTAATTGGAAGACTTAGTCTTCTAATTAAAAGGGTCATAACTCATGTAGGAGACTTGAAGTCCTAGTCCTATGAGGATTAGGAGAGTTAGACACCTATAAATAAGTAGACTAGGTGTCATAACAAACACACAGTTAACAAGAGCCAAAATTCCCAGTTAAGCAAAAACTCTCCCCCTCACCCACAAGTAGAAATCGGCCGAACACCTTCTTCCTTAGGAAGAAATTTTCGATTTCGTTCTTCGTTCCAAATTCGTTTCCTAACCCCAGATCTTAATATATCCTGTGTTCCAGCCGATCAGGATATATTATATTTCGTTATATTGTGGAGTATCAACTCATAAAGGCGCAACACGTGGGGCGCTGCAGCAGGCATATGATCGACCAACCCGGGAGAAACTTGACTTCGTCTGCTTACTAGGATTTGCAAAGAGACCGGTATAACGTAGATGTGTTATTACTGTCGTTTATTTAATGTTCATATATATACAACTAGAGTAGTATCCTGGGAAGATTCTATAAGAGGTCCTAAAATTATTAAATTCCGCTGTGCCTAGGGCAATTTATCTTACCGAATCCCAACATGAAGGAGGTAGGAGATGGTTTTTTTTTTAATTATAATTATTTAATTAATAATATATAATTTATATATTTAATAAATATTAAATATATTCATATTATTATATAAATTTTAGATTTAATTAATAATTTATCGAATTTATGTTAAAGTATTTTTTGGTCTGTTAATATTATTTATAAAAATAAATTACTTAAATACATATGTAAATATATTAAGTAGAATCTCTAAATTAGTTCGCATGTGTTTTATTCGAGCCAATTTTGAAATTGGGCAACAATGTTGACTAAAATTGTCAATAAATTTGAAGATGTGGGGTATTTTAACAACTTCAAAAGTTAGGGGTATAATTATCAGTCAATATAAGTAATGATATCAATTTTGCAATAAAACTTAACTGCAACGTCATCAATTAACGTCCAATTTGAACGGTGGTACCAAATGTGATTCAATTTTTTAAATTGTGGTACCAAATATGTCGGCCTCAATTTTTACGGTATATAGTTTGGTACCACAAATGCAATTCTCTCGTTTTGGCACTTTGCACTCTGTAAATTCAAATTAGTGTGTTTTGAAGAAAAAATTCTTTGATTGAAGGGTATAATAGTTATTTTCGAATATTTTTGACACTTTGCACCCTAAATTCTTTGATTGAAGGGTATAATAGTTATTTTCGAATATTTTTGACACTTTGCACCCTAAAAGTATAGATTTTGACGCTTTGCACTCTGAAATATAGAATATTAATTACACTTTGCACCCAAAATATTCTGATATTTTCAACCCCGACTTAATATGATAATTTACATAATGTAAATAATATGCAATATAATAATATGTTAGATATGTAAACGTGAATTTTAGATATAAAGTAAATAATCTAGATGATACTTAAAACAAAATGAAGACAATGTTTTTTTTTTTTTTAAATCCAGATTTTATGTAGAGAAAATGTTAAAATAAGTTATTTTAAAGTAAAATAAATTTAGAATAACAAGTTTATGATTGGTGTGCATAGAAATTATTGACATTCATGAGTTTTTTTCTTTTTAAGAAAAATACATTAGGGTGCAAAATGTCATATAAATTATATTTTTAAGGTGCAGAGTGCCAAAAAATTTAAATTGGGGTGAAAAATGCTAATATTTTATAATTCTAGGTTAAAAATTATCAATATTCTACATTTTAAGGGTGCAAAATTTATATTCTCAAGGTGTAAAAGTGAAAAAAAAAATTAAAAATAACTATTCTACCCTTCTACCAATGAATTTTCTTACTAAAAACAGACACTAGGGTGCAAGTGCCAAATAAATTATATTTCTAGGGTGCAAATTTCCAAAAATTTCAAATCAGGGTACAAAATGTCAAAATTCTATAATTCCAGGATGCAAAATGCCTAAAACCCTTTAAAATTAATGTCTATGTCTTATCCAAATTGTTATGGTTTGGTATTTGCACTGAGTAAGAAATGTGAAAAATCGTTAAAATTAATAGAGTAATGTAAGTCGTCTTGTAAAATTATTTTCAGATTTAGGAATTGAGTGAAAGTATATATATTCCTCTTTCTACTCCTCCTGTTCCTTTTAAATTTTCCGTTGCGCTTTAAACCATTATAATATTATGGGTAAATATCACTTTGGTCCTTCTTATCATTAACTTTTTACATAGTGGTTTCTTTTATGATTTTTTTCCATTTTAGTCCCTATTATGAATTATTTATTTCATTTTAGTCCCTACTATGAATTATGTGTTTCACTTTAGTCCTTATCAAGTGGTTCTGATAACACGTGACATAAGTATGAATATTTTTTAGGGCATTTTAATCCATTTGATATTGAGACCATTTGAGATATTGTTTAATTGGTGAGCAATTTTGGTGTTTGAAGAAGATTTTGGGAGAAAACTAAAAGTTTGGAACGAAATGGACGATTAAGTTGGACTGAGTGAAAGCTTAATTTGGAAGAAATTAAATCTTTAGTTTTATTTTCAAATGATTAGAAAGACGAAATATCCATGTTAGTTTACTTGAAATGACGAAATTGTCCCTATGAGCATATCACATGTTATCAGAACCGCTATGGAACACCTGAAAATGACTAAAGTGAAACAAATAATACATAGTAGGGACTAAACTGAAAAAAAAATATAAAAGGGACCACTCTATAAAAAATTAATGATAAGATGGACCAAATGTGGTGTTTACCTAACATTATAAATGTTACTACATATTCAATTCCATTCGATAGGAATATGCTAGTAGTTTCAAATTTCAGTGGGCCTACCTATAATTATTCAAAACCTCGAGGATATGTATGTAATTCTACCTTAAAATAAGTATGAATGATTGAAGATATCCGTCTTTTTGTTCGAAAAGTCAACAATTGCCTTAGAGACACACAAAAATTCCAGGGGGTCTAACTAAGATTACATTGACTTGGATTTAGCAAAATTTCAGGTCTCAATTTATTTGCTTCTTCTGCTCATCAATAATACCAGGAGCTGAGAACATTTTGCCAGGTTTAGTGCTTTCAGAAATTTCTTCCGCGCGAGGACGTATAAGGTATGTAGACCTTTTCAGTTTACTCTTTTACCTTATTTATCTGTTATCTTTCAATCATAATTTGCAGATTTATTTATCATCTCAAAATGTAAAGTACAAAAGAAATAAATGTGTTACGAAAATGTAATACTGAATTAACCGTCTAAATTCATGGAAAGCTTCACAAATTCAAATTTATTAACTTGAAATAATTTGTATCAATATCTAATAACTCTCTCGATGTTATTTTATTGACTAAACAAATTATTCTCGAAGAGAAGTTTGAACATATCAAATTATGTTTTGCAAATTAATTGTATATCTATCAATAGTCAAATTATTTTAAATTATAATGGAAAATATTATTTATATCAACGATTATTAAGATTAAAATCATTTTGTAAAAGATTGAAAGAATTCCACCTCGGTTTTCAAAAACTTCGCCTATTTGGAAGGGTTTCGACTCGGTTTGCAGGCCTCGGTTTCAGAAAAATGGTTTTGGTAGTTTCGGTGAAATCTTTGAAACCTCCTCGGTTAGGTTTTAAATGTTGGGTCTCTTGGTATTGAAAAAGCTGAAACTCCACTTGGATTGAGTTTGGATGTTGGGGTTTGAGGAAAAAAATAGGTTGTAAGTGTCAAATCAATATTTTTTTTATTATAAAGTTTGAGAGAAAAAATAAGTGGTATGTGTCAAATCAGTGTTTTATATGTTTCAAGAATTCGTATATGAGTTTCTGAATATATTTGTGATGAGTTTCATGAGTTTTATTAAACTTAATTTGGAAGAGTTCTGGCTCAATTTCGCGAGACCGGAGCCAGAACCCAACCAAATAGAATAAATTATTTAGTGTAACCGCTGCATCACCTCATTAAATACACGTGGTGCAATCCACCAATACACTTGAGACATGTGGAGTGATAATCCACATTACCCATGTTCTGGCAATGTGAACACAATTTTTTGAAATCCTTTTGGAACATGGCCATAATATGGGGTGATGTGGATTACCACTTTCACATGTTCTAAGTGAATTGATGGACTGCATTACGTGTACTTGATGACGTGATGCAGCGATTGCACTAAATAATCTCTCGCCAAATAGGCACCAGAGGTCGTATTTAAAAATTAAGTCGAGAGATTTAAGATATTAATAAAGTTATTTCAAATCAATAAATGAATTTGTTTAACTTTTTCATGATAGGCGATCTATTAAGTATTGCCTTTGGTTAATGCATTTATATCTTTTGCATTTTCATCCTACTTTTTATATACATTCACACGTTACCCCCTAATATTTTGAGAAGTTATAGTATATAATTTTGCTGGAAATAATAATATTGAGATTATTGCATTTTTTGTACTACAACTAACTAACAAATGTGGAGCATGCAACTATAAGTTTTGAAAACCGGGGGTGGGGGGGGGGTGTTAAGATCAAAATAATGATTAGCATCGGGGGTAAAGTGCGATATTCCCAAGATATTTTTTGTAAACATCTTTTTTCCTTCTTGCTGCGCTAGAGATTTTTTAATCTTTTCCAATTATGGTTTGCAATTTTGAACTGATATACCAAATATTAAATCAATGACACGACACATTACACATGTAATGTTAAAGTCAAACTAAGGCTGAATCATGGCTTAATCAACATATACTAAATTGGGCCACTACGATCAAATCTGCTAAATGTTATCAACCTCATAAATATAGACATATATGGTAAACTACATCAATATATATAGTTCCCGATGAATGATTACATCAGTGAACATGTTTCAAGAATCTGGTCAATCTATATCGACACACATGGCATATCGATATAGACCTCCTAAACTTGATCTCCCAATTGCCTTTTGATCATGCTATTTGATCAGACTAGTCAAATCGATTTAATCGATCCGATCGAGCAGATCAACTAGATTATGATAAACTTGATCCTATCATCAATTCTACTATAAGTGATGTACCAAGTCTTCGTCACCTGACGTGGCACTTGAAGTATTGACATAAAGACATTGATCATTAAAATCGACATGCACGTCAATATCCTGTATAGATCGACATGCACATCAAATATCCTGTATAGCTCGACATGCACGTCAATATCCTGTATAGCTCGATATGCACGTTAATATCCTGTATAGATCGACATGCTCGTCGACATCCACGACCGACATGATGAGTGTCTTATCATGATCCGACCCGGTGTTTGAGAAGTCTTGTCATGACCCGACCCGGTGTTCGAGATGTCTTGTCATGATCCGACCCATTGATCCGGACGAAATCTATAAATAGCCCTCATTAATACGGTGAAAGGTACGCACTCTCTAAGCCTAATGTACCCATATCGATCTCTCACCTCGACTCGACACTTACTTAAGCATCGGAGGGTTATCGCCGGGTCGCCACCGGCATTAACCTGACGTAGTTCTCTTTGATTACAGGTTAGGATCCCGACATACAAATCGAGGAAAGGCTTGTATGACCTACCGATCCTCACATTGACGAGCTGTGTTAGAAATCGACATCTAGACTCTACACTCGACACCAAAACAAGTCAACTGACCAAAAACACGCTAATCAATTGGCGCCGTCTGTGGGAAAATTAACTCTGAATCAAGAAAAGTTGACTACAATGCCGCTCTTGCTCGAGAACGAAATGAAAATAGAGATCAGTATGGGAAAGGCCAAGGAGACTACATGTTCATCGACATGTCGAGATGAAATCGACAGAGATGAAATCGACAAAGAAGAAAAAGAAAGCTATTAAGAAGCTTTCCTACATGTTCATCGACATGTCGACATGTCGAGATGAAATCGACAGAGAAGAAAAATAAAGCTATTAAGAAGCTTTCCTACATGTTCATCGACATGTCGACATGTCGAGATGAAATCGACAGAGAAGAAAAAGAAAGCTATTAAGAAGCTTTCCTACATGTTCATCGACATGTCGACATGTCGAGATGAAATCGACAGAGAAGAAAAATAAAGCTATTAAGAAGCTTTCCTACATGTTCGTCGACATGTCGAGATGAAATCGACAGAGAAGAAAAAGAAAGCTATTAAGAAGCTTTCCTACATGTTCATCGACATGTCGACATGTCGAGATGAAATCGACAGAGAAGAAAAATAAAGCTATTAAGAAGCTTTCCTACATGTTCGTCGACATGTCGAGATGAAATCGACAGAGAAGAAAAAGAAAGCTATTAAGAAGCTTTCCTACATGTTCATCGACATGTCGAGATGAAATCGACAGAGAAGAAGAAGAAAGTTACTTAAAGCTTTCCTACATGTCGACATGAATCGACAGAGAAGAAGAAAGTTATTTAAAGCTTTCCTACATGTTCATCGACATGTCGAGATGAAATCGACAGAGAAGAAAGTTATTTAAAGCTTTCCTACATGTTCATCGATATGTCGACATGTCGAGATGAAATCGACAGAGAAGAAGAAAGTTATTTAAAGCTTTCCTACATGTTCGTCGACATGTCGAGATGAAATCGACAGAGAAGAAAAAGAAAGCTATTAAGAAGCTTTCCTACATGTTCGTCGACATGTCGAGATGAAATCGACAGAGAAGAAAAATAAAGCTATTAAGAAGCTTTCCTACATGTTCATCGACATGTCGAGATGAAATCGACAGAGAAGAAATCGACAGAGAAGAAAAAGAAAGCTATTAAGAAGCTTTCCTACATGTTCATCGACATGTCGAGATGAAATCGACAGAGAAGAAAGTTATTTAAAGCTTTCCTACATGTTCATCGATATGTCGACATGTCGAGATGAAATCGACAGAGAAGAAAAAGAAAGCTAAGAAGCTATTTAAAGCTATTTAAAGCTTCCCTACATATTCGTCGACATGTCGAGATGAAATCGACAGAGAAGAAAGTTATTTAAAGCTTTTCTATATGTTCATCGACATGTCGACATGTCGAGATGAATCGACAGAGAAGAAGAAAGTTGTGTAAAGCTTTCCTACATGTTCATCGACATGTCGAGATGAAATCGACAGAGATGAATCGACAGAGGATAAGAAAGTTATTTAAAGCTTTCCAATATGTCGACATGTCGAGATGAAGTGACAGAGAAGAAGAAGAAAGTTATTTAAAAGCTTTCCTACATCTTCATCGACATGTCGAGATGAAATCGACAGAGAAGAAGAAAGTTATTTAAAGCTTTCCTACATGTTCATCGACATGTCGAGATGAAATCGCCAAACGTTCCTCGATAGCCGCAGAGGCATCGAGATGAAATCTACGAATCGCCGAAATCGCCAAACGTTCCTCGATAGCCGCAGAGGCATCGAGATGAAATCTACGAATCGCCGAAATCGCCAAACGTTCCTCGATAGCCGCAGAGGCATCGAGATGAAATCAACGAATCGCCGAAATCGCCAAACGTTCCTCGATAGCCGCTGAGGCATCGAGATGAAATCTACGAATCGCCGAAATCGCCAAACGTTCCTCGATAGCCGCTGAGGCATCGAGATGAATCTACGAATCGCCGAAATCGCCAAACGTTCCTCGATAGCCGCTGAGGCATCGGGATGTAATCTCCAAATCGTCGAAATCGCTAAATGTTCCTCGACAGCCGAAGAGGCATCGAGATGAAAATCGACAAAAAGAAAATCCTCGAAAGCCCAGAGACATCGAGACGAACATCATGCACATAGACCGATGTGCCAGACATGGTCGTCGTCGACATCATGCACATAGACAGACATGCCCGACACGGAAATGATGAACAAACAATTAAACTTCCAGACTTCGACCTTCACTCGAACTCTAGAACTTGGGGGACTCTTGATGTACCAAGTCTTCGTCACCTGACGTGGCACTTGAAGTATTGACATAAAGCCATTGATCATTAAAATCGACATGCACGTCAATATCCTGTATAGATCGACATGCACGTCAAATATCCTGTATAGCTCGACATGCACGTCAATATCCTGTATAGCTCGACATGCACGTCAATATCCTGTATAGATCGACATGCTCGTCGACATCCACGACCGACATGATGAGTGTCTTATCATGATCCGACCCGGTGTTTGAGATGTCTTGTCATGATTTGACTCGGTGTTCGAGATGTCTTGTCATGATCCGACCCATTGATCCGGACGAAATCTATAAATAGCCCTCATTAATACGGTGAAAGGTACGCACTCTCTAAGCCTAATGTACCCATATCGATCTCTCACCTCGACTCGACACTTACTTAAGCATCGGAGGGTTATCGCCGGGTCACCACCGGCATTAACCTGACGTAGTTCTCTTTGATTACAGGTTAGGATCCCGACATACAAATCGAGGAAAGGCTTGTATGACCTACCGATCCTCACATTGACGAGCTGTGTTAGAAATCGACATCTAGACTCTACACTCGACACCAAAACAAGTCAACTGACCAAAAACACGCTCATCAATAAGTACATTGATTTACCACATAGATCGAATTACATCATCATTTCATTGATGTCAAACATGATCGTAACAGACTTGATCCTGGCATCAAATATGCTCCAAATACATGATCATCGACATACAATATATTGATGTACTAAATCAATGAATCTTATCGAGCTACATGAAACCATGTCGATCGAACTATGATTTGATCATCATGTACATCTCAATTCGCACAAATCGATCAGAAAGACCAGACCCAAAAATCCGATTGATCTGGAAGGTCCGTTTTATAATCCTATAAATATTCCATAATTGTTACACATAAAGGTACATTCTGGTCAGCATAACAATTACATTTCTGCTACATTCTATATACTTTGAATTGATCTGTCTTAGACATAAGAGGGTCAGCGCCGGGTTAGTTGCCGCCATAACCTGACGAGTTTTTTTGTGCACAAAGTTAGGATTCTTGAATTAGAGTTCAACTCGATCTGACCGGCTTAAAATTTCATACTATAAAATAAAAAATAACATTATATGGCACATTGAACGTTGACTAAGTCCTTGACGGAAATTTTCTTCGCCATGAACTCTTATTACTTGTTTATAGTTGCAGATTAGTTGTAGGGCCCATTACATTATCTCTTCTATTTAAATCATTAATCTATTCCATTAATTTATTTCCTGTGTGTAATAGTAATAGTCATGTTATATCTTTAAAACTTACCAAAATAAATGAATCTCAATTTTCGACAATTTCTTTGAAGCCCACACCGGCTATGCCATCAAATAATTGGCAAAACGTGGGGAAAATCAAGACAATCCCTGTTTTATGCAAAACTTGCAAGAAACTATTTTTAAAAATTTTTATAATATAAAATTCTCTTACACTTTTAAAAACCTGGCACTAAACATACACATATTCAAAATTGGTCGTTTCAAATAGGTTGATTTAAAGAAACTAGTTTTAAAATATTTGATGTGAAGTTATAGGGATCAACATGAAGTATTTCCAAAATGATTTCTTGAAATGAGCCGATCTTAAACGATCTATTTTGAACATGTTAGGTGCTTTGTGCTGGGTTTATAAAAGTACAAAGAAGTTCTATGCAATAAAAATTTCACAAAATAATTTCGGGCAAATTTCTTGAAATTTTTTTATATTTTGATAACTAGATAAAAACTGAAAGTATCAATGTTGAAGGTTTCATATATTTTGAAATAATATATAATATACTATTTGATATTAAAATAAACATTAATAGTGATGGAAAAATTGTACAATTAATATTTAATTTCTCGTATATCTAAAACGCTATTATATGGTTGTGCGTATCACAAATATTATGCTAGTATTAATGCATATCAGTATGTTTAGGATAATTTCAATTTGTCAATCTTAATTGAATGTATGGTGATAGTAGGGTAAATATCTGATTCTTGGATCCGATATTCGCTCCAACGTCCATTCAATTCCTTGCTTCATGTGTACCTACAAAACAAAGGTTACGCGTCGGGATAGGGGGTCGCCCGCAGAACCTCCTCCGATGCTTAAGTCATCACAAGATACTTGGGACTTAAACAACTTGACTTGTAGAGAAGATTGCTACATAACTTTGTATAAGGGTTAAAATGATCATACCAGAGGCACCCAGTAGGAAGAGTACATGATCAAGCAGAATCCTGCTGCAGTAAGGAAACTTTCTTGTCGTTCCAAGAATTTCCATGTTTGATTATAAATCTGCATGGCAAGTTCAGGATCGCGGCGTTTCAGAATTAGGTCGCTGATGAGCGCCTTTGCGACTTCGTTTTATAATGGTCTCGGGATCCGATTCGGCCATTGGTTGAGGCTATATCATTACTCCCCCATAGCATATGAAATAGTTGGAGTCTCTGGCACCTTTTCGTGGATTCTGGCACCGTGATGACACGTAGAGGCACTCATGGTCAATCTTTTGACGCCTTTTCATGAAATTAATATTTTGTCTTTTGTTCCGTTTACGCCTATATAAGGTGAGATTTGAAGATTATTTGCTCAATTATTACCCTTCTCAATTTTCGTAGCAAAAAGAGAGTCCTTTTAGAGCAAATCAGCATCCAATATTGCACCTTAAACCTTTAACAGTTATAGCTTATAGATCCAATGCTTTTCGCAAAACTTGGCCGGCCAGGTCTGAAGCCATTTCAGTGGATAGAAAGGTGTCTACCAAGTATAGAAATTTCTTGGTCAAGTCCTTACGCCTTCCCTACTCCATGTACTCATCCATCAAACCGAGGGTGTTCGTCCCAATTGGTCAGATAAGGTCTAGAAGGGGGGGGGGGAGTGAATAGACCTCTTTACCTTTTAAAAATTTCTCTAACTTTTCTTATCAGCAGAGTAAGTTGTTCGAACTTATGAGACTACTTTGCTGATTTTGCACTTAGCTCAAACAGCAGAGTTGACCACTCGTCTGATTTACTTATCGGTTTCAATTTAAATAAGAGTTTGAAACTTGTATGCAACGGATTTGTCAAGTGTTTTTCAAACAAGTTTTTTTCTTTCTTAAAGATTTTATCCTCAGTTTTAAAATCTTTTAGTCTGTTCAAAGTGTTTGCATGCTTTTAGAAATATGCAAGTAATCAATCACAGAGAATTTTTATAGTCGTTATATAAACAAGAATGTCTTTTAGTCCACTCTTCTAAATTACAAAGATTTAGGTTATACTAAAAATACTAAGTAACCTAGTGCACTCTATTTGCGCTTTTACAACAAATGATAAAGCCACAAATGCGTGATAGTGAATCACAGAGAAAACCTATCCTCTGAAGTTCACGAGATTGCTCTAGGAGGATTCAAATATTTTCACTCACTAAGATGGAAAACTACTTCTCACAACCCTTTCTATTACAAAAATCACTAAGATTTTGGATCTAAGCTTGTTTTCTCGACTCAGCTTGTCAACATATGACTTCGCTGTTAGTGTTTTGTTCTTGAGTATTGAGATTTGAAGATTTGATCGTGAATTCTCTCAGTTGTAATTAAGTTGTTTCGTCTCTAACTCTTGAATCTTGAACTATTTATACTTGAGGATTTGAATTCTGCCCGTTGAGAAGAGACATATTGCAGATCTTCCTCGAGCATTGGTCCTTGTCTCTGAACCTTCCTGCAACAGTTCACTGTACAGTTCTGCTGTACTTTCTGTCAGTCGCATTTAATGTACCTTGCTGATACGAGGTTTCTTTTCAATCATTTATCATTAATACCCTCTTCTTACAACATTATTACTCCAAGTGCATTTATTACCGTTATAATAACTTTTTGATCGCTTCTACTCTGCTGATGAACACTCTGCTGATTCAAATCGAGCTCATCTAATTTGACTCTGCTGAAATCCATCAGTCTGATTCCGTACTCAGCATCTGATCAGTAGTCTTTTGGACGGAAATTCAACCCTTCTGATTTTACTTGTCTTTTTTATTAAATTTGTTAGAAATTACTAAGCTTCCATTACTTAGCTGATGACTTTTGAAAAATCATCAAAATCTCCCTTCACTTCTTCGTCTTCATCCAACAGAGTGCTCTGGACTTGCCTGGCTTATCCTCTAAAGGATTATCGAGCGTTTCATTTAGACTCTCTCAGGGTCGGGGTTATTTCCCTTTATGCGAACCCTTGGAGAAGACTCTCACAGATCTTGATTTGACTACTCCCCAACACTGTCATGCATCCAACCAGCATTTGGTGGGGTTCTTGGTTTTGTCCAAGATTATGGATTTTCTCCTACCGCGGCTAGGTCCCTTTAATCATTTTGAGGTTTGACCCTCATTTGCCGCGTTTGTAGATCTTTTTGAGGTTGTGCCCCGTGAGGGTAGGGAGATCTTTATTGAGGAGAACCAGGTCATCCCTGAGGATTGGGCATGTTATTGCATCTTTATGAGGGAGGCGCATTGGAAATTTCCTAAGGACTTCAGGGTCGCCTTGCTGCATATTCTCGGGGTGAATGAGGCTTTTAGCCTGTCCTATTTTCAAAGTATCTTCAAAGGCGGGAAGTATAAGCAGCACCTCCTGGTAAATTACGAGGCGGGTTTGCGCATGTGGCATGGGGAAAGTTGTACGACTTCCCGCACCACAAGCCTGAGCTGGGCTGAAAAGATATTATTGTTCCTTACAGAGAAAACAACCTTTGTCTCAGCCAAAGACGAGGCCATTGTAAGGAGTGCTCATGAATTTAGTGACCCGACATGTATTCTCCACAAGGAGTATGTTCCTTAGTTTGTTGACCCACTCATATCTGAAGAGGAATATGGGCTTTTCTCTACTCATGCTTCCACGAGACACGATGGCGGGTACCCAGAAAGTGCAATTTGCTAGATTTGAGTTTTAGGTCATATTGGTGCATAATCGCGATAGATTCTTCCAAATGTGCGATATGGTCTTTTTTCAATACATTTGACCACCATGTCGTCAACATAAACTTCCATAGTTTTTCCAATTTGGTCCTTGAACATTTTGTTGATCAACATTTGGTAGGTTGCTCCAGAATTTTTTAATCCAAATGACACCATCACGAAACAATATATCCCGTCATTGGTACCAAATGCCATTTTCTTGGTCCTTCTTAGCCATTAAGATCTGATGATAACCTAATTATGAGTCCATTATGCTCAGCGGAGAGTATCCTGTCGTGGAGTCTACCATGATGTCGATTCGAGGTAGCGGGCAAGGATACTTTGAGCAGGCTTTATTCAGGTTCGTACAGTCGTTGCACATTTCCACTTTCCTGCAGTTTTTTCCACGACCACGACGTTGCACTACCATTATTGAAATTGAACTTTTCTTGCGAAGCTCACTTGAAGTAGCTTGGTTACTTCGAGCTTAAAGACCTCTTTTCCTTTTATCCGCAATGTACAAATCTTCCATTGGTTCTGACATGATTGCCATGAGCTTTTTTCGTAGATTACCACAGACGACACCAATTGATGCAGGATAAATACCTGATTCCTGGATTTGGTACTCTTTGCTACAATTTCCAGTCTATTCCTTGTTCTATGTGTACCTACAAATCATAGGTTACGCGTCTGGGTGGGCGGTTGCCGGTGGAATCTCTTCTGATGCTTTTTAGGGGTTAGAACGATCGTACCAGAGGTGTATTTATACCAGTAGGAAGAGTTAATGATCTAATAGAATCCTAATGGAGTAAGGGAACTTCCTTGCCATTCCAAGAGTTTCCATGTTTGAGCATTGCAAGTTTAGGATCGCGGTCTCTCAGACTTAGGTCGCTGATAGCACGACCCCAAATCTTGCTATCGTCTTTGCGACTCCATTACATATTGGGCTCGGGATCCGATATGGCCATTGGTCGAGTCTATATCAGATGGTAACCTCTTTACTTAAATTAAAGAAAATATAATCTTAGGACCATTGTTAATAAATCGAGGCTGCCTAATTGAGTCACATGTTTGACTATATAATATCCAAAATAATTTAATTTATAAATATACAAAAAAAAAACCCATTATATATATTGTGAAAACTAAAATAAATCTCCGTCAAAGAGGAAAATGTATTCTTTAGGATATTTGAACGTCGAACTTGATAGAACAACACTTTAATGGCATGGATATTGATAACAATTGTCTCGTGGCTTACGTGCTGGTGTAAGTAAAGATACAGTTAAATATTGTGGGCGTTTGTTAGTGTGAATGCATTATAAGGTTTGATGTGCATTTTTTCTAACACCAATTAATTTTAGAAATGATTGATTTTAAATTTTTACACTTATCAATAGATCCATATGTGTGACTATATGTGTGATACAAACATATAAAATCAAAATGGGGTAAGACGTGGATGGTCCACCCTGAATGCATATGTATTAGCCCTTACAAATATTAAATCGGCAAAAAATCCTCTATCACAATTTTGTTTTATATTTTGATATCTAGATACTTGTCAATAGAGTGGCGCAAAAAAAATGACATAAAAGTGGGATAGAAAATTCATCCCACTAAACTTTGATTTGAGCAAAATATTTTTTTTTTTATCTTTTTTGTTAATGAACACGTAAATTTTTCCATATATATATACGAATCCCTTAAGGTAAAGACTTATCACAAATATTATCCTCGTGTTTTTGGATATTACAGAACTCCCCCCCTTTGGTATGATTTTTTTATAAGATCACCACTTACGACGTTAATATTTGATGATATAATCCAATTTTTTTAATTTCGGTCAACTTGAGGTTCAATGCAATATTCTTAATAGATTAGGTGGTGTTTTGGTTATACATATTTAAATTTTAAATAAAATAAGATAATAATAAAAAATCAATAAATAAATAAATAAATTATTTTAGAATGACATAATTCAACTAATCACTGTTTGGTCACGATGTGTTTTTGTAATTTCTAAAAACATAGGGGGTTCTGGGTTTGTACGGTACGTAAATTACCCTAGATAATATATGGTAGAATTAAGTAGAGTCAACCTTAAACATTTTTACATACATTTCGTTGTTTTTTTTTTAGATCACCCTGACAAACTTGGATCAAGTTTTGAACGGTAAATATAGTTATTCTCTTATAAAGATTATCCTCGTAGTTTTAGGTATTACAAGAACACCCTTGTTGGTATAACTATTTTACAAGAACACCCTTCATGTCTTTATTTTTTACAGTTTTTTGATGACGTCACCACATTCTTTAATGTTTTCTGAAATTACCTTCCAGTCAACTTTGGGTTCAATGTAATATTTTTAATATATAAAAGGGAGTGTTCATGTTATACATAAATATTCTTTGATTCCAGATTATTATTAAATTGATGATTTCACATTCATTATGATTTATATATCTCTGCCAATGTTTTTAAACTGCAACAAATAAGAGATAATATAATGTCCATCTCTCAGGATGGGTGATAAGATGGGCTTCGAGAGATTGGTTGTGCAGTCTTTATCCGCTGTCTGTAGCCCCATTAAAGACCTATCTTTATATTTGAAGAACAAAAGAGATTACATAAAAAAATTGAATGAAAATTTAAGCAAGCTCTCAGTGGAGGTGATCACCATTAATTCAAGGAAGAAACAAATTGATGCTATTTTAGAGACCTCTCTCTCCAAAGAAAAGTGTGACGAATACGACATTTTGCAGAAACAACTTGAAGTTTTCCACAAAAAATACACGAAATTCCTTTACAAGTATCAGAAATGTTGCCGCAATCTCCCAAGTTTGCCAGAGCCAAACAATGGCCTAAGTACTACTGTGCAGGAAGTAGATGTCTTGACTGCAAGTAATGTAATTGATGATCTCCAAACAATAAAACCAACCATCTTCACCCGCAAGTTCTTCGCTCTTGCAGGACTTAGCAAAGACATTGCTGAGCTTCTCGATCATGTCACTCGAGTCACTGACAGAATGAAGGAGTCGAATTTGATAACTGAGAAGAAGCATGATGTTGTCCAGGTGAAGCATGATGAAATTGATCATCCGCGTCTCGATGAGTATGTTAGAATGGTTTTGAAGTACCTCAATGAAAAGGAGAACAGAATTGCTATTGTCGGCCCAGTTGGAGTAGGGAAAACAACTATCATGAAAAACTTGAATAATCAATTGGAAAATAGTAATTCGCTTCTATCCAACAATTACAGCAATGTAAGATATGATATTATTCTTTGGGTAACTTGTCCAACAGATCTTGATGCAAAGGATAAAATTGTCGGGAAGATACATGATGAGATTATGACGCGGTTGAAGCTAGATAAGGTGAAAACCCAGAGTCCAATTCAAAATGCAGAAATAATTTCTAGATTCCTACGTGAAAGGAAATATGTACTGCTCATGGATCAGGTTGCGTCATACATTGATCTAGATGAAGTGGGAATTCATAAACAACATGAACAAGGAAGTGTTGTGATTGCATCCAGTCATGTAAAGGTTGTCAATAGGATGGCAAATGAAAAGGTCGAGATAAAGACACTATCGGATAATGATGCGTTGAGTCTCTTTCAGGAAGTCTGTGGTACGATATGCGATACACGCATCAAATATATTGCTGATGGGATTATCAAGTCTTGTGGAGGTCTCCCGCTGGTGATAAAGTTAGTAGCCACACATTTAAAAGACAAGACCGACGAAAGTTCATGGCATGATGCTAAACGGATGTTGCAGTGTGACACGTCAAATACGACCTTGGGTCTAGGAGGAGTTGGAAATGCGTTCAAGTTGGCATATGAAGAGTTGGAGAAGAATTATATGAAGAAATGTCTACTCTATGGAGCATTGTTTCCGAATGACTACAAAATATTCAAAGACTACTTGATAGAGTGTTGGACGGCTGAACGCTTTATCGATGAAATATATGATACCCAAAAACTCAGGTCTGCAAGAGACCATGGAGTGACAGTTTTAAACGAGCTTACAGATAGATACTTGTTGGAAAGATGTGCTGATGAATATGTGAAGATGCCCGTATTCTTCAGAAAAATGGCTCTAGAACAGAAATACCCTGATGAGGAAAACTCCGTAGTTTGGGTGTCGGAGAGGAATAAACTTATTAGGGATGAGAATTGGAGAACAGCGAAAAGGGTGTCATTGATTGGTTGTAAGTCTGAATTACCTGAAAGTCCCGAAAGTCACAATATTTGTACATTGTTATTACAGTGCAATCCAGAGTTTGTGAAACTTGGAGATTCGTTCTTTCTTCATATGAAGAAGCTTCAAGTATTGGACTTGCATCGAATGGGTATAACATCACTGCCACGTTCAATCTCTAGTTTGGTGAACCTCATAGGTTTATATTTAAATGGTTGTACACATCTTGCCACGCTGCCAACTGAAATAGGAAAGCTAAAGAAGCTTGAACTACTTGATATTCGTGGAACATCGATACCTTGGTTACCTCAAGAAATTAGGAGTATGACTAGCTTGAGGTGTTTACGAGTTTCATTTTTCTTGAAAGTTGGTGAAGAAGAGGTGATGAGTTCAAACATTATCAGCCATCTTCAACAACTGGAAGAATTAACTATTGAGGCAGACCTTCATAGTCAAGGCTGGATGAAGATTGCCGACGAAATAGCCATTGAAGTTGCTGGCTTGAAACACTTGACAACTCTTAACCTCAACTTTCCAAGTGTTTTCAGCCTACATAAATTCATTTCCTACAGTCAATCCTGGAAGAACATAGATACAAATTGGGGAACCGATACTTTCAGATCCTTCAAATTATTTATTGGCTTCCAAGAAACACGACATCCATATGGTTCAGATATCTCAGGAAATTGGTCCAAAAGACGATTGAGATTCTCCACCAACGAAGAACTTTCTTCAGTTAAAGAAGTACTCACGCAAGCTAGTGCTTTCGAATTAATTGGTCACTCCAATGTGAAGAGTTTCAGCGAGTTTGACTTGGAAAATGTTGGTCCACTCAAAGTTTGTGTTGTCGAAGGTTGCAATAGTCTACTATGCCTTGTGGACACACGGGAAATCGAGGAGGGAAATGATAATGGTATTCTTCAAAGCTTGGAGAAACTTCATTTATATGATCTCCAGTTACTGCAATGCATTTGGAGAGGATCAGTTTCTCCCCAAAGTCTTTCAAACTTGACTGTTTTAACTTTGTGTGGCTGCCCTGAGTTAACGGAGGTACTAAAACCTTCACTAGTCAAAGCCCTTCTATGCCTAAAACACTTCAAAGTTGAGAATTGTTCTAAAATCGTGAGAATTATCGAGGAGACTGAAATCCATGAATCTCACATATTTAAAAAGTTGGAGCTATTTGAACTTATAAACTTGCCACAATTGGAAAGCATATGCGGGACTACGCCAATGACCTGGAATTCGTTGAAGGAAATTGTATCAATAAGGTGTACTAAGCTGAGAAATCTGTCTCTGAATACCAATAACGCGGAAAAGCTAGAAACGATTAAGTGTGAAGCCAATTGGTGGGATGCACTTGATTTTCCGGATGAAGTAAAGCAGCATTTTCATCATTGTTGTCATTTTATTGCCGTGGAACATCCAGTGGATAATGAAGTTCCTCGCGATGAAGAGGTCCAAATCTACAACGACTTCTCGGAATCAAACACTAGTGCACAAGCAGGGAATGTTGCAATAAGTCATGTTGATGAGATTACACAGAATGCCAACTTTCCAACATTTCAGTCATCAAACATCCAAGTTCCTGCATAAGATGAAATATTTTCACTTCCAATCTAGAAGATTTTGTAGAAACAAAATAAAATCTGTTTTGTTTGTTTCCGGTAAGCAGTAACATTATTTAATTTTAATTCTTTGTTTACTAAATCCGTTTTATTGATATCAGTTCATTGGGAAAACAAGAAAGGAGGAAACCAAGAAAACTGATTGAAGGAATTGAAGATAACTGTATCTCTTTTGCTGTTGGAAATACTTTTTTTTTACACTCTTTTCATTGTTTTTCTCTTATTGCCTCCAAAAACATATATATTTTTGCTTTTGATGTATGATATTTAAAGACACTGCTTTTACTTTCTAATGAAGTCCCTTTTTATGCATATCTTGAATTCTTTTGTTTCTTTTGACACATATTAATTTTGAATTCTGGATTGAATGAATGAAATGAATAGTCTGTTGGAATTTTAGAAGTTTTTAAACTTCAAAATAAAAAATAAATTTTGTAACGTCAAATGCATTAACATCCCCTTAATGCGCCATTATGTGGCTCTTAATATTTTGACCATTAAGGTCCCATGAACACTATAAATAGGGGTGTCCTAGAGTCTTATGTGGCTCTTAATATTTTGACCATTAAGGTCCCATGAACACTATAAATAGGGGTGTCCTAGAGTCTTAGGAACACACACTCACTAGATAGATAGGTTGCATTCACAAAATACTTTCTATATTGTTATTGGCCACTAGAGATAAAGTCTGGTTCTTTGTCTTCCTGTGAACGTGCTCACGGATGAGGACGCGGCGTGGCCATATGGGTTTTATCTTGGGATTGTGATCAGCCGCCAATACCTGCAAAAGGGGAGGCAATCACTTTCTTAAGACGAGCGTCTAGTGGCGTGACTCTCATCAGGCCAGTCGTTTTTATATTTTAATTATTTTATGTCATATATCATATTATAAAATTATATAAACTGTTTATTTCAAAACTATGATTTATTTAAATCAAGTGTAAAAAAACCAAAATTTCACAACAATCTAAGAAAGTGATTTTTATGTTTTAGTTGGTTTTGATAAAAATCTAATCTGAAATCTCAAATTCATGTCTATTATGAATCAATATTTGGTTGATTTTATAGAAAAGTTGTCTAACCTGTATTTTGTGTTATCTGCATGTGGATGATCAATTTCCATCAACTGCTTTGAGAAGTTCATACAAATGTTGCTTCATCAATCCGGTGATATGAAATACCGAAATTTTCATATGGTTTGTTGGAAGAAAATATATACAATATGAAGTAAACATGAATCTATAATATTGACACGAGATGAAGGTATGATTCCTTAACATTCATCATTATGTGTATTATTCTCGGAATATATAAAATTGATATGATATCTAAAACTTAACTTTAAGTTATAATTTTCTAGTGTCATAAACGAATCAAAATGTTATAACATGTACTGGAATAAAATGACTTGGCTTTAAAATTTCGACATATGAAGTAATATTTTGTTTGTTTGCTTCTATCTCATTCAACGAGATTGCAGAATGAACACATATAAAATTCATGTGTTATAAGTGTAATTGATATTAAGGATAATAAAAATAAAATATAATAGCATTTCTTTATTGTTATTATATATTAAAGTAAAACATGACTAATACTAAATTCATGTCATCTAAGAATAATTAGCTACATATTTTTCAAATTTTATTTGATCAATCATGAGAATGTATATTTTTTCTATTACTTTGGATTTAGGTGCATTTTTATCAAAATGACTATAATGTTTCTAATTGTAACTGAATTCTTGAAAACTTCTGGAATAGGACTATGGTTTAATCTTTAAGTATTAAATTAATGTTTTATTCAAATTGGAGACACACTTGACCAAAGTTTCGTTTATGTACCTATTGCAATGTGTGCATTTAGTTATTTGTTACTGCAATATGTGTCTTTAATGATTTAAGAATCAATTAATGGGGATGTTACGTTTTAATTAATTTATTAAATTTTATTAAAATATATTTATACAATTGAGTGGTTAAATATATATCCGAATAGAATCTTCAATCTAATGTTTGCATATTGTTCTAGATGGAAATCGCATACATGAATTAACAATAAACATTTGTTGATTTTATGGATGGAATAAATTGACAAGGATTCAAAAATAGAATACTAATGTTAATTAAACTGCTTTAATGGAGAGCATGTACTACTTTATTGGTTTTCATGTCATGAGTAATTATATTAATTACCGTTTCAAAAATGAATTTGCTTTAATTAGCATTTATGACCTCAAATGTTTTAATTTCCCGTTAATATCCCATCGTTTGTTCAAATGGTCATATTAAATTTATTGTTGGGCTTTTCTATATTAGCTTAAATGATTTATTTAACCCAAAGTTTCGTATAGAGACATGATATTTGGTGGTAAATTATACATCTAGCATTGAGAATAAATAATTCTTAATTTTATGTTCACTAATTGAGTGATATTTTAAAGTAAATAATTTCTAGAAGATTGCTAAATGCTAATGCTATGACCTATATGAAAACATTGAGAATTTCATGGTTCACTTTATATATTCTACGCGTGTGTTGAATTATTAAGAATGTTTTTCATGATAATTTAAAAGAAAAAAAAGAAATTAAAACTTCCTGATCTTATTCAAAAGTTTAATTAGTATTTATCTTACATATTACAAAATGGGAAGAGATTAAACGTTTGTTTTCTTGTATGCTATGAGTTGGATGATATAACACGAGACTCGATATGGAAATAATCGGTTTGAAGTACTCGGTAACTCATAAGGTATGTACCTGATTTACATTTTAATACATAGTTGCGAGTTGTAAAGAAACTACTAAACCGAGTATGAATACATACTCATTTTTTAGCTCTTATATATATGGCCCATATAATTAAAATACATTTAAATTAATTCACTATGAAATATAAATAATTGTATGCAAGCTAGCATATTATTGACTTGTAAAACCTTTATATGAGAGTTGGGAGTTATAAGTAAATATATTTAAATTAATTATTATTAGTACTTGACTTATTTTATGGTAGAATTTAAATGACTTTTAGCCCAAGGGCATCGCATACTTGCATAAGAAACTTATGCTATATGAATAATAAGTGTAGCCTATATAAAATAGCAAAATTAAAAGTGATGCATACATTTAAAATGTGGGGGTTACTTTTTCGTCTTAAATGTCTAGTAAGTAACCTAACCTCATTTTTAAAGTAAAATAAAATATAAATAAGAATTGATTTGTTTGATAATGGAGAAATGTGGGTTTGCAAAATTTAACATTATTTTGCGGATAAAAAAATTTCAGTGTAAATTATTTGGGGCATTGAACAGTAAGTTATTTTGCATTATCACTTTTGGTGAATCAAAATTATGTCAAGCTAGTTTGATAAGTCACCACATAGTCACTATACTTATTGAAGTGCGTGATTTGATAACTTTAAATTTAAACTCTTATAAAAAAAAAAAAAAAAACTTTTGTGACTTTGAGGAATAATAATATTACATATATATTGAACGAGGGATTTAAGTGAAACTTATAGTGGTGTCATTTGACGCTTGAAAATGTGGTTATCTAGAATCATTTGTTCTTAGATCTAAACTAATGCAAATTTTGTGCAATATGATTCCTTACATTATTAATTTAACATGTGACTTAATAAGTATATAAGTAAGTATCATATTACTTATTTTTGTGACTTTTCACAACACTATTTGTGAGGAATATTTCTTACTAAATCATAATTAGTGAAATTTCTTTTGATATAATCTCAAGTATATCCAATTAAATGCTCAAAGTATTATTAAACTTGTGTCAATGTCTTGAGCAATGGCTTCAGGCGTGTACTATTATCTTAGCAAATCATTGGAGACAAATGAAATTGTTTTATAATACCTTTTGAATGCATTGATAAATATGTGGAAATAATTGGCTGCAAATTTATTACACATTTATAAAATGTTGGGGATTATTATAAGGATAAAATTTACCACTTGAGATATTTTATTACAACCTTTGAGCTTGATTCTTGATTAATCAAAGTTGAGAAATGAGAACTAACAAATCAAGAAACTATCCTTATTGAAGGAAGATTCTGAAATTTGTTAAAAGCATATGTATAAATTTCTAAATCAAAGAAGAAAATTGATATAATTTTCTCATATTATTATTGTGTTAATTAACCACTTTATTTGTGGAGTTGTCTTGTTTTAACAGATGCACGTGCACGAGACAAAGAGGAATATCTAGAAATTAATAATGCGACAAATATTAAAATATGAGAGGCAATAGATAATAATTTCACGAGGTGGAATTTTGTCTCAGGACTAACTATAAAGGCTTGATCCTTCATCGAGGGGGATGGGCGTAAGCCCGTAAGGGAGTCACATCCAGGAGTAACCCAACCTTTGTGATTGGAGACCCCATGAAGAAGGTTCAATGGGTAGGAACAACCTATAATGCGTGACTCGTTTAACACTAATTTATAGGAGAGCACCTCCTTCCCATCCCTATGGTGATAGTGTTTCATAGTGTGATATTACGGTTGGGTGTAACCCTTAATGAGATCAAGGCGGGAAATCCGCAGGGTATAGTTCGCACGTACCCTTGGAGGTTTCACCTAAGTGAGAGTTGCCATGGGGCCGTGGCTATGGGTTTGGGCTGACCCTAGAAACTCTCATGAGAATCAAGATTCGAGCGCACAGCCGTTAACGCGCTAACCCGCGAACTAAGACCGATGTCGATACTGTGTGTGTGATGTATTGAAGTTTGGCCAAGGGACCTAATTCAAAGCGCTTGCGCCATTATGGTTTCCTCAAATGAAAATCATCAACACTAAGTGTAAGTTCAAGCTCGGAAGGCTCCTGCACCCATTGCATGGTATTTTAGTGCCCAATTATTTTATATGCATATTTTGAAGTTTTAAAACTTGTGGGGGATTGTTGGAATTTTAGAAGTTTTTAAACTTCAAAATAAAAAATAAATTTTGTAACGTCAAATGCATTAACATCCCCTTAATGCGCCATTATGTGGCTCTTAATATTTTGACCATTAAGGTCCCATGAACACTATAAATAGGGGTGTCCTAGAGTCTTAGGAACACACACTCACTAGATAGATAGGTTGCATTCATAAAATACTTTCTATATTGTTATTGGGCACTAGAGCTAAAGTCTGGTTCTTTGTCTTCCTGTGAACGTGCTCACGGATGAGGACGCGGCGTGGCCATATGGGTTTTATCTTGGGATTGTGATCAGCCGCCAATACCTGCACGAGGGGAGGCAATCACTTTCTTAGGACGAGCGTCTAGTGGCGTGACTCTCATCAGGCCAGTCGTTTTTATATTTTAATTATTTTATGTCATATATTATATTATAAAATTATATAAACTGTTTATTTCAAAACTATGATTTATTTAAATCAAGTGTAAAAAAACCAAAATTTCACAACATAGTCTAGATGAACAATATATAATAGCATGTAATAAAGAGTGAATAGCAAATTAAATCTATATGTTATTCTAAATAGGTAGTTTAATTTTATGTGATAAATAAAATGACAAAATATGAATTGAGCCAAATTCACTTACTTAGCTTGAGCCTAACTCAACCTAGTATAAATACGGTATAGTTTGATTTTCAACATATATATGTATGACTTTGTTGCTTCCTATGATCTGCAATTAAACTAATTTAGTTATTTTCAGAAAATGGGGTAAGACGTGGATGGTCCACCCTGAATGCATATGTATTAACCCTTACAAATATTAAATTGGCAAAAAATCCTCTATCACAATTTGGTGTTATATTTTAACACACACACACACACACAAAAGTGACTTTGATTTGATCAAAAGAATTTTATTTTTTTTATCTTTTTTTATTAACTAGGAAAATGCACGTACGATGTACGTGTCTAGATAATTTCATCGATCGGTATTTTTTGTAAATTAGAGTAAAATTAATTTTAGTATGTCATAAAATAGAGCAAGTTAACCCATTTTTCACTTATTTCAGGGACACTTTATTATCGATCTTACCCAAGTTTTCACCAATTTCGTCAATATTCACCAATTTCACCCAAATTTTCATCAATTTGACATGTTTTCAATGATTTCATATTTTTATATCGATTTCACTAAATTTCATTGATTTTTCACCATTTTCCACCTATTTTACGAAAATATTTTCATGAAATTTGCGGTTATGCATGTCTTGATATTATTGAAATTTTTTCTATTCTAGCCAAAGTAAAATTACGTAATTAACTAAGTCATAAGTATTTTTTATTCTTTCATAGTAAGATGTGATTCAATTTTTTTTTAAACATGTTGATATTTAAGAGAATTTCATTTTAAATTTTTATATTTAGAGTGTTTATATCTTATATTGTACTAAATCTCTAAATTAATATTTTCTTACTTAAATAAATATTGATGGTTTTATATATATTTTAGGGGCCATTTAAAATAAAAGTATTTTTAATGGTTCGTTTTTATCTATTACAAGATAAGAAGATTAAAATTATAAAAATTGATGTAATATGTAGGAGATAAATTAAATATAATAAAACTTCATGTCTAATTATATCTTTTCAATTACTTTTACATATTTATGATTGAATTAAATATCATTTTACAATTAAGATTAAATAAGGGTATTTTAGTCCGTACAAAAAAGTTAAGAAATATTCATGCTTTTATAATAGTAGATAGATAGATTAACACGTACATTTTTCCATACTAGAAAAGTACACGTACGTTGTACGTGTCTAGCAAAATTTTATAAATTTCATTAATAAATTTTATAATTCTAGTAAAATTAACTTTATCATGTCACAAAATAGCACACATTAATGACTAAAGTTCAATTTAATTAATAAAATTGATGACTTTAAATTCTTGTAACAAAATATAATTGATGATTGATTTGTTCATAAGATCTTGTAGATTTTGATCTAAAATAAGATCATAACAAAATTATTTAGTTAAATCCATTATAGTAATTTTCATTTAAAAATATTATTTAAGAGCATTATTTATTTGCTTTAATTTGAAATAATATCATGTCATTTGAAATGCATTTGTTAACGAAAAATTTGTGCCTAAATTCACTGGGATGCTGGATGAATGCCACATAGGCATGAAAGGACAATTTTTTGTCCTCTCATGTTCATGTGTAGTACATTCAACCGTAGTGGATTAAATTTATTAAGGTAGGATCTAAGTAACCGTACGTAATACCTAATAAAATTTTCATCTATTCAATTCATTCGTTCAACTCACGGATTTATCCTATCTATTTACCGATTTTATTCATTTTGCATTGATTAAATATATTTTTTTCTCCGATTTACCCGTTATTTTATTGAAATTAACATATTTTCATTATTTTTCCCATTTTTCATTGATACATTTTTTATTTTTTCAATTTAAACCATTTTGTACTTATTTCACTAAGTTTTTGTTGGTTAAACTATTTTTTTTCTTTTTAAAGTTTTCACTCGTTTTTCCATTGATTTACATGTTTATTCACCAATTTTTCATATTTAAATTAATTTTACATGTTTTCACCGACTTCGCCTTTATTTCCAGATTCATGGACTTCACATTTATTTCCCAATTCATTGATGTCACCCATTTTTAACGATTTCATCCGGTTTTCACTAATATCATCGATCTCATCCGTTTTTCACAAATTTCATCTAAAATTATTCGATTTCATATGTATTATCGATTTTATAGGCGCATTTTTACCATGTTCACTTATTTTTTTCACCAACTTTATCAGTATTTACCAATTTCACCCAATTTTTTTTATATCAATTTCGCATGTTTTAACCAATTTTTATCAATTTTCATCAATCGATTTCACCTATTTCCATGAAAAGAACTCCATGAAAATTCGAGTATCACCAATTTCATCAATTTTTCACGAATTTCACAATATTTATTTTATCGGGTTTCCACGTGTTTCACCAACTTTACTGATATTTATATTCAAAATTATTCATTGATATTCTAAAATTTTATTTATATTTTGCTTCTCTAGCCAAAGATAAATTATGTAATTAGCTAAGTCATAAGCATTTTTTCTTTAACCGTACGCTATACGTGTCTAGTTAATTTTTTTAATAAATTTTATAAATTATAGTAAAATTAACTTTGTCATGTCATAAAATAGCACAAATTAATGAACAATATTCAATTTAATTACTATTTCATAACCAATGATAACATTAAATTATTGTAATCAAATATAAAATAATGATTGATTTGTTCTTCAGATCTTGTAAATTCTTTTTTGAAATAAGATAATAATAAAATTATTTAGTTCATTCTATTATAGTGGTTTTCATTTAAAAATCACTATTTTAAGAACATTATTTAGGTGTTTTAATTTGAAATAATATCATGTCTTTTGAAATGCATTTATTTACATACCTAAGCCAATTTTCACATATTTAATCCATTTTTCTAGGGTTTAACACGTCTTTTTACCGATTTCATTCATTTTAAATTGTTTTAATATATATTTTAATTTTATTTACCCGTTCTTTATCCGTTAAACTCACATTAATTATTTTTTTCATTTTTCGTCGATTTCTTTATTTTTTTCGGTTTCACCCTATTTTTGTCGGTTAACCTATAATTTTTTTATAGTTTTGACTCACTTTTACCTATTTCACACGTTTTCCCATTGATTTACATATTTTTTCATCAATTTCCCCGCATATTTCTTGATTTCACATGTTTTTACCGACTTTACATTTGTTCTCCAATTCACTGATTTTACCCATTTTTAACGATTTCTTCCGTTTTCACTAATTTTACCAATCTTATCCGATTTTCAAGAATTCTATCCAAAGTTATGCGATTCTGATATAAGGGTTTTTCGTAGGGTTTGATTAAATTAATAATAATGGTTTATGGGTAAAATTATATAGAGATTATAGGGCCTAGTTACTTTATTCCGGATGGATCAATCTCAAGGAAGAACAATATGTAAAGAAGATGAAGAACACGAAACAATGAATAATGAATATAGTATAGCAAAAGCTTTTCTATTAGATTAATATCAGATTGCCCAAATATGTAGGCGTAAGCTCTAATGAATATATTGTTTGTAAAACAATGTTGATCTAGGTATTTATATGATATTAACCCTAGCTATACAAGGAAACATAATCCTGCTAGGACTCGGGGTATCAATCCTTCTTGAACTCGGATTTCAGTCTGATCGTTGAGAATAGATATCTCCGGTCGGATCGAATGACTATTAGCGAATGAGCTTCCTGGTCGAGCCGATCAAGTATCTTCTAGTCATTCCGAGTGTTATAGGGGTATAAAATTGCCCCCATCAGTTCTCCCTCACTTCATCGAGCGTATATGCAATAGAAGCTCGTAGAAGTAGATGGTCTTATCCGACTGACTTTTCTATGAATTGTGCCTCATTAAAAACCTTACTCGGAAAAAACACTATGGGAAAAAATCCTAAGCAAGGAAAATAGTGCTATGTTTCATAGATAGTCGTTTTGTCGTTCCCGAACTGTACCGTTGTTCCTTCTTTGAGGAGGCGGACTTTCTTCATTGGTTGGCAGAAATATGAATAGTCGCGAAAGGATTGAAGCGTCATTTCGGCCTTCTATATAAATAGGCGATCTTAGTTTCACCCATTTTTTACTTTCCACCTCCTATTTTCCTGTAGTAATTCTCTTAGTCGATAATTCTTCTAAATATCATAATTGTTGATCATTACTTTTCGAAGATCAAATAATATGGCTTCAAACTCGAGAAACCCTTCCTCCTCTTCTGTTGAGGAAGTCGTTCTTGTTATCGACGTGGGGGCTTCTCCCAGTCCTCCACCAGAACGGACGGGACCGTCGGACATAAACATTCCCGACGAAGACATTTTCAAGGTGCGGATCATTTCTGATGCTGAGGTCGCGTCCAAGGCTAAGAAAGGCAAATGTACCAACCCCCAGGTATCCAATCCGGTCGAAAGCCTTTCCTGCGTTTATACCGACGAGAGTTTTCATGAGGTTTTGGATAATTATACAAAATACTTCCCGGAGGGCTCTGAAATTTTTCTTCCGTCCCCCACCGATAGGGTTACCTCACCACCGGAAGGCTGTCGGGCTTTTTACACTGCCCATTTTAATCATGGTCTTCGTCTTCCTTTGTCTCCCTTATTTATGGATATATTGAAAATATTCAGCGTTTCTTTAACACAACTGGTCCTTAACTCCGTAGCTTTCATCGTTTGTTTTTCTGTCCTGATGGTCGCCAAAGGGTTCCAACCCTCCTTTCGTAATTTTACTCAGTTATTTCGTTTTAATATTTCTAGCTCTTCCAATCATGGATACTTTTTTGCTAGTCAAAAGTCTGGTCGATCTATCTTTGATTCTCCTGTTTTCAGCAATTCCGACTGGAAGTCTCGTTTTTTCTATGTTCATCCTCCTACTCATCTTACTTTGGCTGATGGCTCCATCAAACCTTTCTCTTGGGACCATGATTCCAAGTGGATTTTTGGTGGTCGCTCCGTTGAAGGTCAGTTTATTCCCGATGATCCAAAGTTGGTGGAAGAGATAATGGAGATGCGTGCTGACAAATATCAATGCGCTCTTCTTACTGGCGAGGCTTTTCTTCGTAAAGCTGGCCTAAGTTCTCATACTTTCCCTATCTCTTCCTCTTCTCAGTTGCTTGGTAAGCGTTATATTTCACCGATGTACTTATTTAATCTTTACTTTCAATAACATTTGTAACTGGATTTTTGTTTTCTTCAGTCTCTATGATAGAGAATTCCCGGCACTCTAGCAAAGGAAATATGGTTCTTTTGAAATCTAGTAAGACGGTGGAGAACCATCCCATTGAGCAAAGGGTGTCAAGGAAGAGAAAATTGGATTTAGGCCAAGATTCTGATGATAATAGAGAGGAATCCCCATATCCTTCCCAAGAGACTCATGGTGAACCCTCTTTTTCGCAAATTCCAGGTTCTTCAAGAACAGGACAGGGTTATCCTCCCCTGCAATTCAGGACTTCCCTTGGCATTCGTGGCTGCCGTAGTTGGTCGATGCCCAATTCATCTGGCACGACGGCTAAAAGAAGAAAGCAGTTCTACGGTCGCTCTGGTGAGGACCTTACTTTACTTGGCGAACAGCATCCAAGGCCTACCCTTGTCGAGATGATCGAAGATCATTTAGCAGGAAAGAGAGCGGCCTGTTATTCTGAGCATGATTCTTTGATCCATGATGAGAAGGAGAATGCAGCAGATAAGGCTACTCGTATCCTTCTCTCTGGCGTTTTCACACGCGACATTAATAAGAAGCTCCATAAAGATCCCTTGGAGAAGTTGCAGAAGGCTTCTCTTTATGCCGACAAGGTAAATGCTTTTCGTGCTTTTCTTTTTATGTTAATTTTTCAAAGGATTTTCCACTCAAATAGCTTATCCTTTTGATTCCTCAGACCAGCATTTGTCTTCTGTCATTCGCTTATGAAGAAGCCCTTTTGAGGCAAAAGTGCGAATTTCTCGAGGAGAGGAATAAGGCTTTGCTTCAGAAGGTGCCTGTTTCGGAAGGTGGTGCGACAGAAGCCGGTCCAGCCGGTCCTTCCACATCTTCATCTCGTCCACTTCAAGTCGAATGTTTTCAGAATATGGGGACTGGCAATCCCCATATTTTAAATAATATTTTGGAGACATCTCGTGCCCAAGTGCGAGTTAATCAGCTGGCCAAGGAGTTGGACCATCACCAAGTCCAGTATACAACTCGTATCAGTGAATTGGAGTCACAAGTTGCTAGTCTTCAGGCTTCCTTGAATGAGTATGAAGAGAATCTTCCTCTTGGTGGACTTACTGATCGATACGGTAGAAATCCTAGCGAGAAGGTGATCCGTGAGTTCCTTAATTCTCCGGTTCATACCGCCTTGGTGTATCAGAAGGTTGGTCCTCTCCTTGAAAGTACCTTTAAGAAAGCGATTCATCAGATTGTCACTATGGGATGAATCGAGGATCGTCCGAGTGAATATTTCAGGACTATACATGTCAGCCTTAATCGTTATGGCGAGGAGTATTCTCCTTCAGATTTTCCTACTGTTGAATATAAACATTTTCTGTTGGCTCACTTGGTTGAGGAGTTTGGAGTACCTTTACCGACACCTCCTTCAGATATCAATCCCGAAGTCGATAATAATTTAGTCGATCAGGAAAATGAGGAGGAGAACCCAGAAACAGCGACCAATGCAAGTGGAGAAGGAGAAGCATTTGGCGACTAGAGTGTTGTCGCTGGCGATCAGCAGAAGATAGGAGGGAGCGACCAACGGACTTTGGATGGGGGCGATAAATAACTTTTAGGAATAATAATCGTCACTGTGTGACTTGTAATTTTACTTTTTTAACCTTTCTAAATAGACAATTTGTATTCCTAATTTATGATGTTAACTTCTTCATTTATTATGATAATTTAGACATAGGTCTTTAATTCCAGCATAATCATTATGTTTGCGCCTTTTGGAATCTGCGCGATTGTTCATTGGTCAGGTACTTTGTTTTGCGCCTATCCCCAAGGTCCGTCGCGTCTTTTCAGTAAATATAAATACCTGTGGTAAAATGTTCATCGCTATTTTACTGCACTTCTCTATTCCGATAGAATATTATCCCCAATAGGTCGATAAGCTTTACTCGATATTTTAAAGTTTTCCTTGAATTTCCGAGGATGAGCAATCTTTTTGGTAACACTTCCAAACGTTCTTCACGCGATAATCCCAGAAATCCTAGGTCAAAAAGGTCACGCAACGAGGGGCCTTCGACTGACCCTGTTCGATCCCAGACCGTTAGAAGCTCGGGGGTGCAAACCTCTATTATCCCCTCGAGTCGTTCGAGTGATGTGAATACTCGCTCAGATTCTCCTCAGCAAAATCCCATTATTTCATCTGATTTTCAAAGGAGACCCTCTCCTGGTCGGATTGCTTTCGGAGACATGTCCAATATGGAACAATCGTTTAATATTCCTGTTTCTTCAACTATTCCTTCCTCTGAGCACGGTTTGCATGATTATGCTCTTAACAACCCAGTTTCTTCTACTTCTGCCACTGAGTTGGTCGTTTGCCAATGCCAAGGGGATGCTATTGTGGGGCCAGGTAGCGGTGGCCCGTTTTTGGATCCATCTTTTTCGCAGTCTATAACTCAAGGTTTTCCTGAATTTTTATTCTCAGATACTACTATAGTAACCACCTCTTTCGAAGCTGGTGGTTCTTCTGGAGATCGGATCGAACAGAGATCTGGTCAGAGGTTCCAATACTCGGACTCAGGAAAGAGATTCCTTTGATGGAATCACCGCGTTTCTTCGACTAGCGTTGTATACTGGAGCAGGTTAAGGATATAAGTGAGTCCCAGTCCTCTCGTCATGATGAGATTCCCCTTGATTCGGTCTTTCCCGATTCTGGTGGGCCCGATCCTTTATCGTGGGACTTTGGTCTTAGCACAATCTTGCCGGGCGAGCTGAAAAGGCATGAGGGTTCTTCCAATCTTCACCTCGTGCAATCCCTCTTCAAGCATTTTGAGCAGGTATTTATCCTTTTTAGCTTGTTCCCTTAAGAGGTTCTCAATTTCTTTCTGCTTACACTTCCTTTTCTTTTCAGGGGAAATACTACGCTCTGCACTTGGGTATCCAGAGTGCTGAGTTGTTTTCGAGCAAGGAGATCCTGCGGCGTCAACTGGAAACAGAGAGGGACAAGGTTAGGGAGCTTTCTCTTCAGCTCGAGCTTCTTGATGACGATATGAAGAAACTACGTGATGAGAAAGCAGCTCTTGAGAGGGAGCGGGATGATTTGACTCGAGTTAATGCTGGTTCGGAGGAATCTCGTCGTTTAGCTTTTGAAGAAGGTTATGAGCAAGGTTATCAGACGCGTCAAGAGGAGCTGAAGGCGTTTCTTGATACAGCTACTCCTTGGAAGGGTGCTTCTTCGTGCAGACCCTCTGGTGGCGATAAGTCCTGATGACTTGTTTCTTCTTCTTTTTTTTTTTTTTTTTTTTTTTTAATGTAAAAACAAAGCCTCTCTGTGGTCGCTAGGGAATAATTTATCCTTAGCATTTTTTGTATGACCACAATATTTTTGCTGTAAATATTCTATGTTAATTCCAATCTTTATCGATAAGTAAATTGGATTACCTGATCGAGTAGACAAATTTGGATTTAAAATATCTGCACCCCGTTACTTTTGTAAGCAAATTTAAGCTGCTTGTTAAGTAAGTGATTTAAACATAGAGCTCGATAGAAGCTTATCTGGATTAGCTTGGCATAAACTGCATTATTTATCTTCAAAATGCTTGCTTGAGGGTGACCAGTATTATGGAAAGGAGTAATCTGTCGCTGTCGACCAGACATGAGTTCTTTCAAAATTAAGAAGTCACTACAACAAAAATCATGTCTCGAGACACAAATAAGTGTCCCAAGATGTTTATCTTGGGACACTTTGAAACTTTGGGACACTTGAAAAAAGTGTCTCATAATTTCGTGTCGCATGATAACAAGGGACAATTTTATTTGTCCCTAGAAAGTGTCGCTAGATTACGCGTCTGAGGGTAGATATATGTGTCCCGTGAGATCATTTTCAAGATACAAATATGTGTCCCTAGATGTTGCGGTCTAAGGATATTTATATGTGTTCCATGAGATCATTTTCGAGATACAAATAAGTGTTCCCAGAGAATTGATATTTTTATTAATTTCATTCTTGAGACACTTATTTGCGTTTTCTAAAATCCATACATGTCTTTTGTATTATATATTTCAATACTTAAAAGTGTCTCATATAATACTTATAGGACACTTCCATGAATCCTAAGCTAGCTATTTTATTCCAAAATTTACTCAACATACATAAATATTTCAACAAATTAAATGACAATTAAAATAACTAATATAATGAAAATGGTCGATTCTTTTAAACAATCCATGTATCACTTCCAAAAATATTAAGTATATGTACATATAGTAGTTCTAATGTCATAGAAAGTTTTCAAGCCAACAAAATTACATATATATGTTCTTGGAAATGAGTACAATCTAAAATATAAACTTGCATAATATCTGGAAAAAGGATACCAAATCTAACTATAGATATCTTCAAAGTTCAAGCTAAAAAAAGTTCATCCTCCAACTTGAATCAGTCTCCATCTTCATCCAATTCAACCTGTTCAATATATAAAATATATTTGATGACTATGAGGAAGCATGTAGTAACAACTCCAAACAAAGCTTGAAAAATTTGCAGAAAACAAAATGGAGTATCATAACCAGCAGTAATTGATCAAACATAAATGATTATCAAACATATCCAGAAAAGCAAGACAACAATACTTAATCTAATTGGCCAAACAATATGCCACTACATCTTGGAACTACATAAAGGACCACTAAAGTACATTACTATGTAAGGGAAAGAATAGAGACACTTAATTGTTTGATATGGTTCATTTTGTTACATATTTGGAACCCCATATCCCATTCACACACGAAAAAGAGCACGCTTAACTTTTTTCTCCGCAAATTGTTCTTCACTAAGTGTCCACTACGAAAACCCCACATGCATTATCTACTTATACAATAATCTAAAGAAAACCTAGAAAAACTCAATTGAAACATTAGGTGAACAACCACTTGATACAGAATAGTGGACTGCACCAATCGATTCTTCGACTAGGCAAACAATTTAGAGCAGAATTTACAATCTAAGAACTCACAACATGTTTACAACATTTAAATCAACAACACAAACCTCTAAGCTCTTTACAAATATATTTTGGAATATGTAATGGATTCTTGCTCCCTGGCCAGCCTGTTCACCGAAACAAGGAATACAAATGGCAATCAAGATAGTTTTTATGAAATTCACTCACCATTTGATATATGAGATAAACATCAAAGCAAAAAGTCCTGAAGTATTGTACAAATGATTCAGAAATATATATATTGCTTTCTCAATTTTGGCCCAAGTGCAAATGCCATTCATCTAGTAGGTTTGAAATTCGAAGCAACCTAACATCTGCAACAAACTAGCGCATAATAACCCAACAAGATTAAACACTAAACGAACCTTTGATTCAGTAATCTCTCCATAGCTAGCGTGCTCCTTTGCAACAGAAACCAGTGCGACACTTATGCGTGACTTCAACCCAGGAAGAACCGTCTTAATATGTTGTACCAAAATCTGCCGTAACAAGGAAACTTATATCACATAGCTGAAAGTACGGCAAAATATATTCAAGAACAAATGATATTTTAAAAAAAAATGGGAAAAGTAGTTCAAACAGGATGGTCACAAATTTTTCATTTTTTCCCAAAGAAAGCGTCATATCTATGACTGAACTTCTGTAAATTACAGAGGGCTAAGGTAAGTAGGTAACATCTACTGTCTTGTCCAAGCTAATGATAAAATGGTATTCTGTTGAGTCATTATATTAGTACATGCATACTCTTCACTGTAGGCATGCATTTAAAAACTAAATCTAAAGAAAATGCAGTATTGACCACCCAGACGTCATGCACAAAAAAATTAGATCGCGCATGAACAGAAGGGCAACAGTTATGCTCTACAATTGAAAGATAGAATGAACAAGAGAGACAGTTAACTGAGGAAACTTCACATGCCTCGTGATCCACATTACAGGAAATCATATAAGATAGCATTGGTTCTCAGTCTCACACCACGTTACCTGGTTCAATTTCTTTGCCAACTGAGGGACTCCACAACGTTCAGCAATATCATTGTATACCTAGAAAGAAAGATTTAAATCATCGGATCAGAGTATTAAGCTCACGAAAGGCACCAATAAACTGAAAATGAGAGATAAGTTGGCCGACTGCAAAAGAACTTCTCCTCTGCAATAAGTGCATCTTTGATGCTCCAAATCAATAAAATGTCCTGTTTAATTATAAAAAACAACTGTGAGGGGAAATTGTTGAATGTTATCTAGCACTCCTAAATCCTCATATATCATGGACTTTTAAATTAAAATTTCCTGCCGACTCATACATCATGAAATCAATCAATAAATGTCAGAATGTAGCATAAGAAAGCAACTTCAGTTTATCAGTGTATAAACTGATAAAAAATTTCACCCCCACATTAATCGATGAATGGCATACTTTATGATAATTACCACTGACATCATTCAGAAATTGGCATATTACCTCTTGACTACGATTTACAACACCTACATAACCAAGTCGAAGGGGGATCACTTTTCCAAGCAAAAGGAATTAGAAATACTAGACTTAAATGTAACTTACCGTGTATCATATAATGTTATACTTAAGCATATAATAAGGCAACATATTTATCAAGCAATTAAACAAATGGAAAGAATATAACAATTCAGAAATATAAACTAATATTAAATCCATAATCCAATAATGAAAACTAAAATAATACTCAAATACTAATTAGTTATTCAAAGTCACTCCTCAATTTTCAAATGCCATATCAAGGAATCGATTTAAACCATCTTCATATTCTTTTGATAACCTTGATTTATGTATCCAACTCTTATCCATTATTAACCTACTAAAAACTAAACGTGTTATGCGATTTATGAAATCAAATGTAAGAAAAAATGCAAGATACATGTATTGAAGTTACAAGGAACCATCAAAGATAAGCAACAATCAAAGAGAAGAGAAATTTAGAGCAGCTGTTCATGTGGTGGATTTCAAATCGTCATTATGGTTAAAAAATAGCTCAAAATAAATGATTAAAAATTTGAAATCCTTACTAACTTAAACTAATCTATCAACTGCTACAGATTTGTTAATGTAGATTTGAAATATTTGCTTATAATCCTGAATCCAAACAGACACTTAAATCAATTGTCTCAACAACTTCAAGTATATGCCCCCCATCACCTCTAGATTTGTTTGACCTAAATAACAACTAATCTGAAACCTAAGAACTAATAGACAAACAACATAGAGTAAACATTACATCTACACAAAAGAAAAATGTAATTACTAATTATCAAATTAATTAACACCACTCTCAACTTAAATAAAAGTCAAATCTCCTTAAATCCAGAGTTAATTTAATGAACTAATTGAATTATCAGTGGGCTTCAACTAAAAGAATTGGATGTCATTAATTCCGAAAGGATAAAAATGAATACAACTATAAAACTTGGGCCCAATTCTCAGATTTACAAACCCTAACCAATCTTAGTTACCTGTTGTGAGAAAGCCAAAATTGAAGGAATAACCAGATTGTACTAAACAGATTGTGAGAAGGAGAAGAACCGAACCTTTGTTACCTCTATTGTGAGAAAGCCGATTGTGACCCAAAAATCAGTCGGAGAAGCCGCTTGTGAGAAGGAGAGAAGAACACCTGTTGTGAGAATCGATTGTGAGAAACTGATTGTGACCCAAAAACCAATTGTGAGAAAGCCGGTTGTGACCCAAATTGAATGAAAAATCGAAAATAAGAAAGAGAAATTGAAAAAGAATAACAGAGGACTTGGGAGATTGTGAGAAAGAGAGAAAGAAGAAATTATTGCTTGATTAGTATTTGTTATTTGATTTCTTTCATGTTGTCGTAGATAGAGAAGAGAGGATTTTTGATAGAGAAGCTAGACAGGTTTTTTTATTTGATAGAGAAGAGAAAGGGAATTTGAGTGAAATAGAAAAAGGTGAAACAAAAATAAAGGCGCCACTTTTCCCGCTCCAGAATTAAGTGTCCCATAATTATGTTCTTATGGGACATTTAAAAATAAATGTCTCAAAACTTAAAAGTTTGGGACACATAAAAACAAATGTCCCCTTACAAGTGTCCCATGATCCAGTTTTTGTTGTAGTGAGTTACTCGTAGTCTTGTTCCTTATTGTAGAGGTGTCGGACTTAGTAAGCCTGGTTATAAGTCAAAGATTTAGGCGATCACGTTTGAATAATAGAATTTTGAACTTGTAATTCTACTGAAGTAATTATTTCATGTTCACCGATTCGTTGACTATGCATAGTCCTTAGCCAACCCTTGTAATCATATTGGATTTCAAAATTGTTGATCATTGGAATATGATCTGAGTTGTCGCAAAGAAGCTGGCTAGTAAGCTTATCATGTTCATCGATGATCGATCAGTCGCAGTTGTCAGGCATAATTTTGTCTTTTATGAAGTCCTATATAAGGGATTCTTTACCACTTCTCTTTAAGCATTAATGTCTTTATGGTTAAATCTCTTAGTATAACTTGTCTGTTACTTTTTGGATTCCATGTTTCTGTGTACTGACTGTGAGTTTTATTTTTCTCAAATTAAACAACCATTATGTAGTCATGTCACATCTTTGGTGTGGGAGGAATTGGAAAATGTAGAACCATTAGTTAGATCCAGCTTGTTTAGACCTCCTTAAGCAATCTTATGATATATGAGTCAGTGACTTGTCCGTATGTCCTAGCATGGACGACTGTTTGAACCACTTTTTCATCAGATTTCTTGGACTCTAATAGGAAAGCTGGATTCTATATAGTTGGGTTCCCATTAATCTTCAAAACGATCAACTATTTCGTAAACTCCATTGAGAAAGAGCAGAACTAGCATTTTTGGTGAAGATGCCCATTCCTTAATTTATCCCCTTTGTTCAGTATTGATCGTCGATCGAGTATTCTCAGTAAAGTTCTAAGTTGTCTCTCACCGAATCAACTTGAGCGTGTGTGGATTTTCACATGCTGGTCGTTTCGACCTTGATACCTATTCTCATCGAGCAGCTTTATCGACTAACCTAGCACCGTTCCAACTTACTCGCATAATATAGGGGAAGTCAAAAGTCGCATTCTCGTCCCTTGATCAAATTTTTATCCAACCGTAGGATTAATTTAAAATCTCTCTATAAATAATAGGCAGTTTCTTCCCATATCTGCTCATACCGTACGAAATGGAGATGTCAGTTCTTTTAGGTTTCATCTTGCCCAGTGATCCCATAATTTTCAAAAAGTCACATTATCGTGATCCATTATGTCATAATAATTCAAGCATCATTTGCCTTGTACTAACAGGTCCCATTAATGCCCTACCTAGTACTGACGGGTCCCATGTGGCCTCAGCCTTAGTCTTCATAGGGTTGGGGTCCATGGTATTTTGTTAGCACATGGAGGGTTCATACTTACCACGAATCCCTGTTCTTGGATGTTACCTCCAGAGTGATAGGCCGCCGGGGTGTGCTGGTAAATTTTTACTTTCACGACGATCCTCGCAAGATCCTGCTTCGAACGAATAACTGCAATAATCTCTCAAGCAGGAGCTCGTCTTGGTCGAATGACCGCTACAAGATATCTGTCTTGTAATGGCTGTTCCGATTAAGGGGAGAATCGATCTTCAGAGTCTGGCCATCGAACTAGAGAAGTCGACCATCCTGAGCAGCATGCTTCTTAGGTGGTTGAAGAAAAACGTCGAGGTACCAGGGTGAAGATTGATGTTTCCGTGGACATTGTCGTGAAAAGCTCCGATCTATTGAATAGGATTTCCCACTTTTGTATTTGTAACGATATGTAAAACGAAAAATGTTCTTTGTACTCAGATGAATAAAACTTTATATTTCTCTATATCTTTTGTCTTCATATGCTTGTTCTTGCTTTGATTTTCTCAATCTGTGCTTTGGAGATCGATGAGTGTTTATCGAGCGGATCGCTTTTACTCAATTTTGTACTTAGGTTTTTTACCAATAATTGGCATTAACCTATTTAATCATCGTTTTTTGAGATCGATGAGTGTTTATCGAGCGGATCGATTTTACTCAATTTTGTACTTAGGTTTTTTTACCAATAATTGGCTTTAACCTATTTAATCATTGTTTATGGAGATCGATGAGTGTTTACCGAGCGGATCGATTTTACTCAATTTTGTACTTAGGTTTTTACTAATAACTGGCTTTAACCTATTTAATCGTTGTTTTTGGAGATCGATGAGTGTTTATCGAGCGGATCGATTTTACTCAATTTTGTACTTAGGTTTTTTTACCAATGATTAGCTTTAACCTATTTAATCATCGTTTTTGGAGATCGATGAGTGTTTATCGAGCGGATCAATTTTACTCAATTTTGTACTTAGGTTTTTTACCAATGATTGGCTTTAACCTATTTAATCGTCGTTTTTGGAGATCGATGAGTGTTTATCGAGCGGATCGATTTTACTCAATTTTGTAATTAGGTTTTTTACCAATAATTGGCTTTAACCTATTTAATCGTCATTTTTGGAGATCGATGAGTGTTTATCGAGCGGATCGATTTTATTCAATCTTGTACTTAGTTTTTTTCACCAATAATTGACTTTAATCCATTTAATCGTCATTTGGAGATCGATGAGTGTTTATCGAGCGGATCGATTTTACTCAATCTTGTCCTTAGGTTTTTTTACCAATAATTGGCTTTAACCCATTTAATCGTCGTTTGGAGATCGATGAGTGTTTATCGAGCGGATCGATTTTACTCAATTTTGTACTTAGGTTTTTTTACCAATAATTGGTTTTAACCCCTCGAAGTCCTTGCTTTGGAGATTGACGAGTGTATACCGAGCAGGTCGGCTTTACTCGATCTTGTTTATAGGTTGTTTACTAATTATTGGTTTTAACCCTTTGAATCTTTGATTTGGCTAATAACTCATAACCATTGAACATATTTCAGAAGAATTTTAAGCAAAAACATTTTATTGCAACAAAAGGTACGAAATGTTTGAACTAACGAAATAAATGACAATTAAGATAATAAAGAAAAGAAAAGGTAAGGATGACTTGTAAGATTCATCGTCCATAATATCTTCTCAGGTTGACTGTGTTCCAAGTCCTTGGTAGGGGTTTTCCGTCCATGTGTGCAATTTTGTATGAACCTTTCTTTCCTACACCAACGACGATGTAAGGTCCATCCCAATTCTGTTGCAATTTTCCGACGTGTTTGGACACCTCTACCTTTTTAGTACTAAGTCCCCCTCTTTGAAGGTTCGTATATGCACTTTTTGGTTGTAGGCTTTTTCCATATTCGATTTGGCGACCTGCAGACGCACTGCAGCTTTTTCTCTTAAGGCTTCTGTCAAGTCGACATCGTCCTTTCTAGCTTCTTCATTTTCCTCGCTATCATACATATCGATCCTTGGTGTCAGAACCAATGTTTCGATGGGAATCACAGCCTCCGATAACTGAACGTGGTTTCATCAGTCGAGGCTTTGACAGTTGTCCGATTCGCCCAAAGCACTCCAGGGAGTTCATCTAGCCATCTTCCTTTGGATGCCCCTAATCTTTTCTCCAAGGATTTGACTATTTCACGGTTTGCTACTTTAGTTTGTCTGTTCGCTCTTGGGTGTCCTACCGAGGTAAAATTCTGTTGAATTCCCAACTTAGAGCACCATTCTAACACTTGTTTTCCCTCGAATTTAGTTCCATTGTCAGAGATTAGGATTCGTGGGATGCCAAATCGACATACTATAAATTCCCACAGGAAATTAATTACTTGAAACTGTGTTATTCGAGCAAGAGCGATGCATTCAATCTATTTACTGAAATATTCTACAGCGACTAGAACATAAGTTTTCTTTGACCTGGCTACTGGGAAAGGTCCCACAATGTCTATTTCCCATTGATCAAATGGCCAGCACACAGGTATCGGGTGCATCTTTTCGGCTGGTTGATGGCTTATATTAGCGTGAACTTGGCAATGATGACATTTTTGCACATATTCAATGGCATCCTTCTTTAAGTTAGGTCAATAGTATCCTGTTCGGAGGCATTTCAAAGCTAAAGCCCTGGCTCCACTGTGGTTCCTTGCCTCCCCTTCGTGTATCTCTCGAAGTACATCATTGGTTTGCGGTTCGGCAATGTATTTTAGTAGAATTCCCGATACCGATCTTCTATAAAGTTTTCCCTCTAACATCGTGTATCTTGGTGCCGATATTTTATTTTCCGAGCCTCATTTAGATTAGGTGGCAGGTATCCTTCCCGAAGGTAATCCATCATTGGAGTCATCCAGTTCTTTTCTGCTACTTCAATTTCCATCATCTCAGCGATAGGTGTGTCGTCAATGTCGATTGCTGGGGTACTCGAGATCAACCAATTGATCACTCTTTCGGTTCGGCCATCTCTTGATCCCGTGAACCTAGAAAGTTGATCAGCCCATTTGTTTTCTGAACGGGGAACATTCTATATTTCGAAATTCTCAAATTTTCCAGTCAGTTCTTTTACTTTGGCGAGGTACTTGATCATGTTGAATTCCTTTGCTTAATATAGGCCTTCAATTTGTCTTTGTACCAACTCTGAATCAGTTAACACTTTGAGGCTTTTTATGTTAGCTTTGATTGCCATTTCCATTCCTGCAATCAATGCTTCATACTCTGTTTCATTGTTAGTTACCACAAAATCTAACGTGATTGCATAGTTTATATCTTCATTGTTTGGCCCGGTAAAATTAATTCCAGCTCCGCCTCCCTCTTACTCGAGGCACCGTCGACATGCATTAACCAGGTGTGATTTTCGACAATCAAGATATCATTATCACGACCGGTTGAGTCGTTAGGTTCTTGTATCGAAGTCGGAGTTTCTAATAGGAAGTCGGCCAGAACTTGAGCCTTAATAGCGATTCGTGGTTTATATTCAATTTTGAATTGTCCTAATTCGATCGCCCATTTAATCAATCTGCCAGAGGCTTCTGGCTTCGCCTAGACTTGTCTTAGTGGTTGGTTTGTAAGCACAACTATTTTATAGGTCAAAAAGTATGGTCGGAGTTTGCGTGCTGCCACCACTAAGGCTAAAGCAAATTTTTCTATCTCCAAATAATTCTTCTCCACTCCTTGTAGTAATTTACTTAGATAGTAGACAGGTTTATGTTCAGTGCCTTCTATCTTTACCAATACCGAACTAATGACAACTGTGGAGATAGATATGTAATGTATAACGGTTCACCTTCGATTGGTTTGGCTAATAATGGAGAAGAAGTTAGGTATGCCTTTAGTTGGTTGAATGCTTGATCGCACTCCTCAGTCCAAACAAAGTTTTTCGCCTTCCGTAAAGTTTGAAAGAAGGGCAAACTTCTTTCTACTGACTTGGATATGAATCTGTTTAATGCAACAATTTTTCCTACTAAGCTTTGCACTTGGGAGATCGTCTTAGGTGGTCTCATCTCTGTTATGGCTCGAATCTTCTCGGGATTAGCTTCAATTCCTCGTTGATGGACCATATATCCCAAGAACTTTTCGGATTTAACCCCAAAAGTACATTTTGCGGGATTAAGCTTCATGCGGTATTTTCTCAATATCTGGAAGCATCGATCGAGGTGTTTTAAGTGGTCGACTTCGTTCATGCTTTTGACCAACATATCGTCCACGTATACTTCCATATTTTCTCCGATCAGCTCCATAAACATTAAGTTAACTAGTTTTTGGTAAGTGGCACCAGCATTCCTTAGGCCGAATGGCATGACAATAAAGCAATATACTCCGTGCTCTGTTATGAAAGCAGTATTCTCTTGGTCTCGCTCATTCATGTAGATTTGATAGAAACCTTGAAAGGCGTCCATCATGCTAAAAATAGTGAATCCTGTCGTTGAGTCAACCAATAGGTCGATCCTCGGGAGAGGGTAAGGATCACGTGGACATAATTTATTAAGGTCGGTGAAATCGTTGCACATCCTCCATTTATTATCCTTTTTATCCCCTTTAGCCACTAAGACAACATTGCATAGCCATTCCGAGAAGTGTATTTCCCGAATTTGTTTAGCTTTGAGTAGCCTCTCAACTTCTGCTTTGATTATTTTATCTTTTGTCGGCCCATGATTCCTCTTCTTTTGTCTTGCTGGTTTTGCCATTGGATCTATTTTTAGAGAATGAGTGATTACTCTTGGGTCAATGCCCTCAATGTCGTCCGCACTCCAAGCGAAGATGTCAACATTATTTCTGAGAAAGTTTATTAACATTACTTCACCTTCCGGGCTGAGTTCGGTTCCGATCCTGGTTGTTTTCGAAGGATCTCCTTGTACGAGCATAATATCCTTGTGTTTTGGTGGTTTTATGGTTAAATCGACCGGCTCCTTTCCCTTCCGATCTATTATGTCAGTGCTGGGTATCTCGACTTCAACTCATTCGATGTCGTCCTCAAGCTTCCTTTTAGATGGGGTAAACGATTTGGATCAGTTTCCCAGTGTTAGGGAGGTGTTATAACAATCCCACACCATACAGTGATCATTCACTATTTCTCCGATCCCAGAATCTGTCGAAAATTTTATCTTCTGATGGTATGTCGATACTACTACGCAAAATAGGTTGAGGGCAGGTCGTCCTAATATCGCATTGTATGCAAAAAGAGTTTCTACGACCAAGAACTTTATCATTTTTACTGCTCGCTGCGGTCTCTTTCCCAATGAGACACTCAAGTTTATAGTCCCATAGGGGACTATTTCTGAGCCTCCAAATCCCACAAAAGGAGTGGCTACCTTTTGAAGTGTTATTTCTCCCAAGTTCATCTGTGTTAGGACTTCCTTAGATATGATGTTCGCCAAGCTACCATTATCGATTAAGATCCTTTTAACATTGTAGTTTGCTATCTCGAGGGATACTACCATCGGGAAGTCAGGGTTATCTTCCTTCAGATCCCAGACAATATTCCTTGGTACTTAATTCTAATTGAAACTAATGAGTTGTTCTTTTGGCAGCTTGCTTTCCAGCATTCTTACTTCCTTCGGATGTCTAAGATTTCCTTCAATTGGCCTCGCGGTTCTACGGCGAGCATTATGACTGTCTCCCCCCATCGGTCTTCCGGAGATTGTATGGATGGTGCCATTGATTTGATCATTGTTCAATTCTTGTGGCAGACCATTATTAGAGGATTTTCTTCCCAGGGTTCTTCTCTGATTATTAACTCGAGGACTCCTGCTTCTGTTTCTCTTGTGATTGTTTTGTTCTAGATAGTCGTCCAACTTTCCTTGTTCGATCAGCCTTTCGATTTCCTGCTTCAAGTGAAAACAATCTTCGGTGCGATGTCCATGGGCCCGATGATATCTACAATATAGATTGTAGTTTCGAGCACCTGGCTTTGGTTGTGCAATTCTTTTCGCTGGTGGAATCCAATCGTTCCTCTCAAGTACTACCAGAATCTCTTCGATAGGAACTGTCAATTGGGGGTATTCTACCCGGTTTATTCGATTTCGGTTTGGTAGTTCGGCCAATCTTGATCTAGGATAGATATTAGGTCTTTGTCCAGATCGTTCCGATTATACTCTAATCTTTAAAAAATGTTTCCTTTTTTGAAGGATCGATCGTAATCCATGGGTTTTGAAACAGGAGCTTTGTCTTGCCGCCTTGATCCGGAGACGGGGGTTTTGTTCCTATTCTTGTCCATGAAAGAGTTCATCTCTTCTTGAGTCATATATTTTGATGCCAGAGTCATAATATCCGCAAAAGTTCTCGGTTGTTTTCTGCTTAGCGCATTCCCGAACTGTCTGTTTTTTGGTGAGATCGAAAATGATGGAGATTATGTAGTCAATATTCGGGGAATCAATTTTCAATAATTCCACGTTAAACCTCCCCAAACAGCTTCTCAATGATTATCCTTCTTGTTGATGAATGGCTCCAAGGTAGCTCATTGGCAGTTTCTGTCTTTTCTGGCTAGCAGATTGTTAAGTCAGTTTGTTGCATAACTTACAAAAACTGAATATGGAATTGGTGGGTTGTTTTCCGAACCAATCCAAAGATAATCCTTTAAATTAGGTAACCATCAGTTTGGCGGTGTATTCTGTTGAATGACCATATACATTCATTATGTTCGTAAAGCTGAATATGTAATCGTCAGAATCGGTGGTTCCGTCATATCTCGGTAGTCGTCCCGGAACCTGCCCGGATGATTGAGCTTCTTTTATCTCCCTGCAAAAGGGAGAGCATGCTGCTAAGCTTTCCTGGACCTCCGTGCTCCTGGCCTACAGATTTTGAACTGTCAAAAGACATTGTTCCAGGCGTTCTTGTACCATCTTTTCGATTTCTCTCTCCGAGGCGCAGATAGTTTTTGGTCGATTAGGGATTGCATCAACAACGTCATCATCGACGGGAATTATGGAATGTTCCTTTGATCCTCGATGTGTCGGTTGTAGCTTCGTTCGATCCATTTTTCTCCGGATTCGCTCGTCGGTTGGTTTCGTATCGCTCCTTTGTGGACTGTGTAATGATCGCTGCTCGCTCACAGGGCTATCTGCTTGTTCTGATACCTGATCGACCAGCCTCGAAACTCTCCGACCTGGGTTTGCCCTAGTCGCTCTAGGATCTCTGGGCACATGCTCGGGAACTAGCAGTTCTCCTGGGTATAGTGAGTTAAATAGCATTGCGATCTGTCTTAATTTCTCTTGTGTTTCCGCCAAAGGGACAGGGATTGTAGGAGCCACGGGGGCTTCTGGTACCGTATTGGCGGCAATTTCTTGCTGGCCTTGAGAATTTTGGACATGGATCCCTTGGCGTTCTTCTTGATTCGGCAGTTGATTGTTTTCTCGTTGATTATCATCATCGTTAATGATTGGATCGTTATTCGTCGTATCGATCTGCAAGTTGTCCGACGTGATAGGTGGATGCGTCGTGTTGCTTCTTGCCTCGTTGCGAGCGTTCTTCCTCGGGCGAGCCATATGTCTATCGAATAATTAACCTAGCCCCACGGTGGGCGCCAACTGATTTAACCATTTTTCGTAGGGTTTGATTAAATCAATAATAATGGTTTATGGGTAAAATTATATAGAGATTATAGGGCCTAGTTACTTTATTCCGGATGGATCAATCTCAAGGAAGAACAATATGTAAAGAAGATGAAGAACACGAAACAATGAATAATGAATATAGTATAGCAAAAGCTTTTCTATTAGATTAATATCAGATTGCCCAAATATGTAGGCGTAAGCTCTAATGAATATATTGTTTGTAAAACAATGTTGATCTAGGTATTTATATGATATTAACCCTAGCTATACAAGGAAACATAATCCTGTTAGGACTCGGGGTATCAATCCTTTTTGAACTCGGATTTCAGTCTGATCGTTGAGAATAGATATCTCTGGTCGGATCGAATGACTATTAGCGAATGAGCTTCCTGGTCGAGCCGATCAAGTATCTTCTAGTCACTCCGAGTGTTATAAGGGGTATAAAATAGCCCCCATCAGATTCCGTGTGTATTATCAATTTCATGGGCGCCTTTTTACTGGCTTCATTCATTTTTTACCAACTTTACAAGTGTTAACCAATTTCACCTAATTTTTATTATTTTCACATGTTTTAATCGAGTTTCTCGAATTCAACAATTTTTTATTAACAGATCCGATATTCCATTAAAAGAACTCCATCAAAATTTGAGTGTCATCAATTTCACCTATTTTTTACAAATTTAATCAGAATTTTCATCGATTACACAATTTTGTTTTAGATTTATTTCTATCATCTTCACTAATTCACTATACTAATAATCTTTATTCTAATGCCATGATTTGGTGGCTAGTGTTGATCAACCTATGCATTTACATAGAATTAATTTTTATATGGTTGGATATGGACTTTTGGAATTTAAATAGGGAAAGTATGATATATTTTTTCAAATGGTAGTGTTTATATAGAAGTATGCTTCTTCAAGTATTTTTCTATTTTGTCATTTATAATAAAATTTAAGTAAGGGTATATTGGTCTTCACAAAAAATTCAAAAAATTATATTTTAAATAAATTTTATAAATTATAGTAAAGTTAACTTTGTCATGCCATAAAATAGCACAAATTAATGACCAATATTCAATTTAATTATTATTTCATAAAAAATGATAACATTAAATTATTGTAATCAAATATAAAATGATGATTGATTTGTTCTTAAGATCTTGTAATTTTTTTTTGAAATAAGATAATAATAAAATTATTTAGTTCATTCTATTATAGTGGTTTTCATTTAAAAATCACTATTTTAAGAACATTATTTAGTTTTTTTTTAATTTGAAATAATATCATGTCTTTTGAAAGGCATTTATTTACATACCTAAGCCAATTTTCACATATTTAATCCATTTTTCAAGGGTTTGACATGTCTTTTTATCGATTTCATTCATTTTAAATTGTTTTAATATATATTTTTATTTTATTTACCCGTTCTTTTATCCGTTAAACTCACATTAATTATTTTTTCCATTTTTCGTTTCTTTTATTTTTTCGGTTTCACCCTGTTTTTGTCGGTTAACCTATAATTTTTTTAATAGATTTCACTCATTTTTACCTATTTCACATGTTTTTCCATTGATTTACATATTTTTTCATCAATTTCACATCATATTTCTTGATTTCACATGTTTTTACCGACTTTATATTTGTTCTCCGATTCACTAATTTCACCCATTTTTAACGATTTCTTCTGTTTTCACTAATTTGCCCAATCTTATCTGATTTTCATGAATTCTATCCAAAGTTATGCGATTCCGTGTGTATTATCAATTTCATGGGCGCCTTTTTACTGGCTTTATTCATTTTTTACCAACTTTACAAGTGTTCACCAATTTCACCTAATTTTTATCATTCTCATATGTTTTAATCGAGTTTCTCGATTTCAACAATTTTTTATTAATAGGTCTGATATTCCATTAAAAGAACTCCATCAATCATCAATTTCATCTATTTTTTACATATATAACCAGAATTTTCATTGATTACACAAATTTTTTTTTAGATTTATTTCTATCATCTTCACTAATTCACTATACTAATAATCCTTATTCTAATGCCACGATTTGGTGGCTAGTGTTGATCAACCTATACATTTACATGGAATTAGTTTTTATATGGTTGGATATGGACTTTTGAAATTTCGATAGGAAAGGATGATATATTTTTTCAAGTGATAGTGTTTATATAGAAATATGCTTCTTCAAGTATTTTTCTATTTTGCCATTTATAAATTTAAGTAAGGGTATATTAGTCTTTACAAAAAATTCAAGAAAGTCTATTTTCTGAACTCGTACTTTTATATGCATATAATATAATAATAAAATAATAATAATAATAACTATAAAAATAAATAATAAAAATATATATATATAGATATATACACGAATCCCTTGAGTTAAACACTTATCACAAATATTATCCCCATGTTTTTGGATAATACAAGAACTCCCCTTTTGGTATGACTTTTTTATAAGATCACCACTTATTACGACGTTAATATTTGATGATATAATCCAATTTTTTTAAATTTTTTCCAAAATTATCCCTCGGTCAACTTGAGGTTCAATGTAATATTCTTAATAGATTAGGTGGTGTTTTGGTTATACGTATTTAAATTTTAAATAAAATAAGATAATAATTAAAAATCAATCAATAAATAAATTAATTGTTTTAGAATGGCATAATTCAACTAATCACTGTTTGGTCACGATGTGTTTTTGTAATTTCTAAAAACATAGGGGGTTCTGGGTTTGTACGGTATACCTTAACGTACGTAAATTACCTTATATATGGTAGAATTAAGTAGAGTAAACCTTAAATTTTTTTACATAGATTTCGTTGTTTTTGTTAAGATCATCCTTTTTAGAAATTTGGATCAAATTTTAAAATCTACTCGAACGGTAAATATAGTTATCCTCCCGCTAAATCTAGACCACTTAAAACTCTCTTAAAATTATTTTACGTGATGTATTATGCTAAACATGCAAAAAATTACTCTGTAAAATTTTTATTGCCAAAAATTTTTGTGTTTTAAAAAACTCTACAAAAAATACCCAATTTTGTAAAAAATAGGTCGTTTTAGATTGACATATTTCAAGAAACCATTTTTAAAATATTTACGTGAAGTTGTTGATATCAAGTTGAAGTATTTTAAAAATAGTTTATTGAAATATGTCGATCCAAGGGTAGTTTGACGCAATAAACATTTCATGGGGTAATTCTTTTACAGATTTAATATAACACGGGGGAGAATCTTGCATTTTCCCCTATATATGTGCTACTCAGTGGCGGAGCCACATTAAGATGAGGGGGGTGCATGGACCCCCCTGAAAAATTTATCCTAGCTTGTTTTTATGTGTGTAAATATTTATACTATGGTATTATTTATATAAATCTTATAATATATTTTTAAATGACCCCCTAATTATAATTAAAATTCTAATTAAAAGGGGTCCATGTTTATTAGAGTTTGATAAAGTTAACAAGTCTAAATTCACAAAGTTGACATCAACTCAAACTCTAGAATATTCTTTTTATTTTGCAATTAATTTTTAAGAATTAACACTTGCAAAATATCAAGAGACTCCAACTTCATATAAATTCTTTTTCATCTTCATCTCTATTATCACAAAACAAGCCTACTAAAAAATTGTGCAAAACACAAATTCTACCAAAAGAAGTGCAGGTTATAATTTTTTATAGTAGGAGGAGAAACCATTGATTCTTGAGGGAGACGTGAATGAATTATGTATATCTATATTAGTATATTATCTAATGCTTGTTAGTTGATATAAATAGGTCAAGACGATTTCTTCGACATTTATGAAAAAATCATTCTATCAAATTGATTTTGAGCTTGAATTAATTTCATCAAAGTTTCATTATTGATGAATTTTTATTATTAATATTTTAAATTATAGTCTTTAATTTTATGGTGGACCCCGGTGAAAAATAATTCTGGCTCCGCCACTGGTGCCATTGTGTTTAATTTGTAACAAACAAGAGATAATATATTGTCCATCAATCAGCATAGGTGATACGATGGTCGACGGGAAATTGCTTTTGGGATTCTATCCCCCGGCTAAAGGCCTATTTTTATATTTGAAGAACAAAAAAGAATATATAAATAGTTAAATCCTTACAACCCGGTGTTTATACCCAAAAAATCATCCTCGGATTGTCGAGGAATAATGGCTCGACAGTGGATTGATGAACACGTTGGGCCGACAAAAGGCCGTGATATAAATTGCAGGCCCAGATTGATTAACTAAGTCTCCGGGCCCAATAAAGTTTTTTTGTGGTTGTACGGGCCATTTTAATTAACTATAATGCAATGGCCCAAAATTGAATAAGTTATTATGACCCATGTAAATGATTGGGCCAATGGCAACGTAATTAATTACAATTAAAAGATAAGCATGAATGGCCTACGTGAGTTATCCAGCCAAGAAATAGAGTAGAAGTTAACCACTTCCCTAAATATCTCCAAGTTAGTTACAAACACTAAAACACTAAGAGATTGGGCAGAATTCAAATTAAATTGTCAACTACGTCTGTAATTGAATGTGGGAAAAAAGTAAGGAAGATAACTGCCAAGTAGTGGAGGTTGATCAGTTTGAAAGCTATTATAAATAGAGGGAGATAGCCATACGCGCAGACACTCACAACTCAATCAACAACTCTTTCAATCTACACTGAATCCGGCGCAATGCCCATAGGAAGTCTAGCAACGGTGCTTCTATAAGTCAGTTAGCATATACCAACTCCTCGAAATCAATCGTTAGTTCTTAGCAAACCGTGGGACATGACAGCTTGAAGTCCAGCACCGCCGCCTCTCAAAGTACGCCGCAAAGCTGCTTCCACCGTCAGCGAAGACGTTCCTCAGGACAACTGCTAGCTTTCAAGCAAGTAGTACGCTGCAACCATCATGTAAGTACCCACGTGTTTACATGATAAACTCATCAGGTAGCCAACTGCTTGATGGGCTCGTTATCAAGTAGCCACTACTTGATAGCTATCTGACGAGTGGCCATCTGCTCGATAGATGCCCTTGCCGGTGGCCACCCACTGGTTAGGGCGATCCATTGATGGCAGTCACCTGCTGTCAATGTTACTTTTATGACAACAAAGTACACAATATACATATCAGCTCAATTGGCGGGTTTCCTGCCAATCAAGGAGTAATTTATCAATAGTTAAAAGATTCATTAGCTCGTTTGGCAGCTAAATGCCAACATAGGAGTTTGTTTACAATTTTGCATACTCTTTCATATTTGTAAATTGGGGAAACATGTGAGGCTAAGATTTCATGTATCTTTATTCATCAACTCTATGTTAATTTAATATATGGAAGTATTTGGCCTTTATCTCTTGATTTTATTAATGAGTATGTTTTACATCAAGTAATTTTAAAATGTCTATGTTGATACGTTGTCAGTCTGTTAGTTACGATTTTAAAGTTAAGTTGACATATGTTAGATTGCTTGATATTTAACTCGATAACTGATTTGTTTGCAAATTCATTGATGTTTTGAGTAGGCCATCAATTGGCTACAAAAGTTTGGCATTTAAGAAAGATTATCATAAATTGTGAAGTCCTGCGGCCAGGCGGGCATGGAAAAGAATCAGGGGTGGTGTTTGCCTACTCCGCCACAATCAGTCGGTTAGAAGTCAAGCCTTGTCAGGATATTAATCCATAATTCATATCAATAATTATCTGTCCATTTTGAACTGTTATGTTTGCACACACAGACATTGGCACGCTCGCACTCACTTTATTTTACATCGAGTCAATTGCATCGAGCCAATTGCACATCGAGGCAAGCCAAACAAAATTTTGTGCAGACAATATTTTGGCACGTCCGGTGGGACTTGAAAATCCTTTGCCAAATTCAATTAGTTGATGCTAATCACCTAACCTTTTGCCGTTGGCAGATGTTTCCACCTATAATGCGAAAGAAATGATCTAGTTTGACACGAACACAGTCCGATCTTACGCATTCCTTAGTGCTGGAGAATCTGTTCACAGTCCCGTTATCAATGGAGAGAATGGACAAGATGGAGAAATTGACAGAAGAGGTCCGGGAGTTCACAAGGGACCTCGGAGCGAAACAGGGAGAATGGTCCAAGGTGATCAACAAGTTTGAGAATATGCTGGGATCGGCCACTGTCGCTAGTTAGGCTAACACTGAGGCCATCAACACTGTAAATACATCTCTGACACGTTTGGAATCGAAAATGGCCATGCTAGCTGAAAGCATCAATACTCTAGCCAACGGGATACAAGCGCAGGCCTGGACTGGGCCGCTTAAGAATTATGCAGAGAAGGCAAAGCTCCCGCGGTAAATATAGGTGGTAATGGATCACGAGATGAGCAGTCCTATAAATAGGACAATGGACAAAGTAGCACTCCCGACAAGAAAGGAAGCATCTCATGACCTAGATACCAAGGCCCTGACTCGGGGGACAGGTCGGAGGAAGAATGATCATAGACCATGGGATATGGTCCATAAAGGTATCAGGGAGTTTCATTGTCCTATGATAGGGCAAATAGAGCCGTAGAAGGTAAGGATGATTTGTTGGCCATTAATCAGGCTCAAAAGATGTTTATGAGGAAACAAGGGAATAGGGCATCGATGTATAACAAGCCTCACCCAGAGTACATTGATCAGGTGCCATTCCAATTGAACTACAAGACTCCCAACTTCACTTTGTTTTCTGGAGAAGGACCTCAGTCAGCCACTGAGAATGTGGCTCGATTTTCACTCGAATGTGGAAACTTGAGTAACGAACTGAAGTTGAAATTGTTCCCAAACTTCCTTACGGGCATGGCGTTCCATTAGTACGCCAACTTGAAACCCGGATCGGCCCCAGACTGGCCATCTATGGAAAAAGTGTTTGTCATGAATCACTATCAAGCGCCGCTCGAGGTATCTGTCATCGAGTTGTCTAATATGAAGCAGTTAACAGGACAGTCCGTAGAGGACTATATGAAGAAGTTTATCAAGGCTAGGAGATTTTGTGTCATCCATTTACCAGAGAAAGAATGCATAAAAATTGCCATCCATGGCATGCATTTCGAATTGTGATAAATCATGATGGCACAGTACCATGAGGACCTATTTAAATTGACCGATCATGCTGTCAGATATGAAAGAGTATTAAGGGATGAAAATGGGCATCAGCCTAGAGAGAATTATTATCAAGTAGGCATGGCAGATTCCAGTGAAGACCCGATGAACAGGCCGACGGAGCAATCTAATATTGAAATTGGATTGGCCGAAGTGGTCTGCCCGAAGAATACGATTTGTCATGCTCTTGCAAACCCTAATGAACCCCAACCAACTATCAAAATACCCAACAATCTGGTAAGAAGGGATGCAGAGTAAAAAATAGATCGGGAGAGGCATTATTCATTTGATGTCTCGAAGACCGAAGCTACTTTCGACCAACTTTTGGCCGACAAAATACTCAGGTTGAAGTGGGATCATGTGATGCCATCCCCGATGAAGATTGCAGGTAAAACGTATTGTAAGTACCATGATGTGTGGACTCACTCTACGAATGAATGTCTTGTACTCAGATGGATGGTACAAGACCATCTTGACAAGAGCATCTTGAAGTTCGCCCCAGAATGGAAGATCACAAAGCCGATGACGGTTGACACAAATCCATTTCAACAGAACGAAGTAGGGACAAACATGGTGGGGACCACAAATGTGACGGAAGGACAAGGTGACAAGGAGGATACACAACGTTATGTATCATCGTTCACAAACTTACCGATGGGTTCATGCGCTGATGTCAAGCTGATTTAGCAACAGTGCCATTATTTATAAATTTAGGAATATATGGCCCATACATGCCTTGGCCAAACACAGCACATGGGACATACCCTTATCAGGTAATGCCACCACCTCCAGTGCCAAATACAGGTAATGCCATCACAGGCAATGCCATCGGCAATTGAGCTACGTCGAGACAACGGCACACCTAAAATGCCTCGACGATCTCAGGAGGACACTGGTCATAGCCGTAGGATCAGGGACCGATCACATGACATATCACCAATCAGGCAGGTCAGGACGGCAAGTAATCACAGGGATCGAGACAGTGCTTATAGGTCGTCGACACGAATAGCATCACCTGGGCCATCTAGGCCACGAACTGTTTACACCCCCGCAAACACTCAGGTGGGGAGATGGGTGCATGTAAGACACCCAAAGTTCCCAGGAAATCAGAGAACATATCAGATAACTAGGACTAAATATCGGCATTTTCTACGCCGAAGGAAGGAGATTGAGATAGCCAAAGGCAAAGCCTCGATGAAACAGCAGTCAGAAAAGCCACAAGCTGTGGAAATGACAATCAAACTAAATACCAAATAAGCCAAGGCCACCTGTCAGATGGCCACTTTTAAATGGGAATCACATGGGAAAGCCAAGTATGGCACCGTACCAGAGTTGGAAATGGAAGAGGACGGAGAAGATATGAGGGCAAAATTTGCCAAGATTGATGAAGAAATCGACGATAAGAAAGACGAGGCCAAATTCGGTCCAACTTTCGAGGTAAAGGCCAAAGAGGTCAAAGAAGTAGGTACTAGCCAGCCGTCCACCGGCTCGGCAGTGATGGAGTGTAATGCAGTTGATTCTGAACTCATCGACTTCGATGATGATGAGTTAGAACATTTCACTAACAAATTCTGGGATGAAGGGATGCCAGTAGTGAATGCCAGAGGAACTAGAAATCATATCAATGGGGGGTGAGAAAGAGACCGATTGGGATAAAAAGGTGGAAAATATCTTCCAAAAACCACCCTCATTCATGGCCAGGCACATTAGGCCATTGTATATATCAAGACACACTGATGGAAAGCCAGTCGACATAATGTTGGTTGATAATGGAGCTGCTGTCAACGTAATGCCAGCAGCCACAATGTACAAACTAGGTAAGGTAAGTGAGGACCTCAAGGAAACAAAGGTGATTGTGAGCAACTTCACAGGTGGGAAGGCTGACACTTTAGGAATTTTGCCTGTTGAGGTAAAAATTGGGAAGACAAGTCCAAGAATAGCCTTTATTGTGGTGGACGCTGCCACATCCTACAATGCCTTGCTAGGAAAGGATTGGATACACTTTGCATTGTGTATTCTTTCTTCCCTCCGTCAATGTTTGCTAATTTGGGGAGATGCCACCGAACCAGAAATTATAATGGCCTACAACAGACCATTTACTGCAAAGATTAATGTCGTCGAGGCGGCGTACTATCGGGAAGACATGGGACCATACCGATTCGCTGGGCAGGATAAATATGGACGACCAATAGAGGTCACATCGAGGAAGAAGCTGACCCAACTTGAGATGACATGTCTCACTAAAGAATTAAGTCGGCCCTGTAATTTGAAGGAAGAAGGGCCGCATGAGGAAAACAATCAGTCCTCATGAATCACTCCGATTGTAAAGACTCATCGGCCTTTAAGGCCGAACCACTCGAACTAGATAAAATTGTCATCATTGGCCAGAGCAAGAAGTATGCGCCGATTTAATCCGCAAATTTCGAGCTTATGTGGCCGAGTGATATACAAGTGACATTATTTTTGAAGAAAAAATGTCAATAACAGATGGCAAGGAAATCCAACTAGAGAAATTGGGAACGGCACCAGCCAAGCTTGATGACATCAAAATTCAGGTTCAAGATCCTATCATTGAAATTAAGCTAGGCACCGAAGAAGATCTTAGGCCAACTTATATCAGCACTTTGCTAGATGATGGCCAGAAAGAAAAATTAACTCGAGTTAAGGATTTTTTTGCTTGGAACTAAGATGAAATACCAGGTTTAAGCAGGGACTTGGTTGAACACAGAATCCCAATACTTGAAAGATACTTACCTCAAAAACAACCCTTGAGGAGGATGTCAGTGGAAGTCTGTCAGCTGATCAGGGAAGAGATCGAGAAGTTATTAAAGGTCAGCTTCATTGAATTGGCCCGATATCCAGAATGGGTGGCCAACGTGGTACCCGTTATGAAGAAGAACTGTAAGATCAGGATATGCATTGATTTTAGGAATTTAAATCTTGCATCCCCAAGTGATGAATATCCAATGCCAATGGCGGACATGTTGATTGATGCTGCTGCTGGCAATATGTTTCTAACTGCCGTTGATGGAAGTGCAGGTTATAACCAGATATTCGTGGTCTTCGATGACATGCCAAAGTTGACTTTTCAATGCCCAGGAGGAATAGGCACCTTCCAATAAAAAGTGATGTTGGGGCCACTCATCAACGAGTGAGTACATCGACGATTTCATCAAGATTTACATCGATGACTAGGGGTGGGCACGGGGCGGGTTTGGGACGGGTTTGGGGTTAGAGATATGGGTATACTAAATTTCGGGATTGACACCTTTCATCGCAAACCCGCCCCGTAATAATTCGGGTACCCGAAAGCGGATACCCGAATTATTGCGGGAGGGGACGGGATGGGATTATGGGTCCCATATTATTTTTATTCATTAATTCTTCATCCATCTAACAAAATAATACAATATTACGTAATTATATTTCGTTATTTTTCTTTTGCTAAATCGTATCACTTTTTAATTCATTAATACATAAAACATATCATCAAGTCATCATAACGATTATTTCAAATATATCCAAATACGAACAAAAATTAAAATCATATAATGAGCTAATGATAAAACACGATCTACATCGAGCATCAATAAAAAAAATTCAATCCATATACTATCTATAGTTGATACCAAAATAATTTATTCAAGGCCACACTTAAATTACGCAAAAGTTATAAATTTTTAAAACAACTAAAATTCTAAAATCATATAATGACTCTTCACCAACTCCACCACTTCCAAAAATCCAAAGTGCTTCACAAACTGAAACCAAACAATAACTTTGATGTTGAAAATGTATTGTAATGATCTCCTGTAATGCAATAAGAACAAACTTGATAAATTAGGATTTTACATCTATATTCAAACGGAAAAAGGAAAAAAAATATGCAAATTAAGAATAAAATGTTGCTGCATAAACCAAATTACCTTGCAAGCAACCAATGTATTAATCAAGGCATCATTCCTCAACCATACTCGTACTTGAACCAAGACTTAGCTGTATAAATTCTAAACAACCAAATATGGACAATCATAAGAAACTCGTGAAATATGAACCACATAAATCAGATTATAGCAAAAAACAAGTCTAAATGTAAATTATAAATAATAAGTACCATTCTCTAATCTGTCAACTTCGCAAAGGTCATCCTCAATGCAAATTGGATGTGTATGATCACGGAGCCAATCTTGAGTACACACAAGAGCTTGAACAGTTCTAGGTAACAATGTGCTCCTAAACGCATCAAGAACACGTCCTCCCATGCTAGATGTAGCCTCAGAAGCAACAGTCGATACTGGAACTGCCAATACATCTCGAGCTATTCTAGACATAATTGGAAACCTATGAGCATTTTATTTCCACCACAGTAAAATATCAAAAGAATCACCATCCTCAATCTTTAATTGTTCTTCTGCCAAATATATTTCTAATTCAGACTTCACTTGTACTCCCATACTTCCACTCTTCATTTTCTTGTACTCATTTTTCAAATAAACCATTTATCTATTTTCAGAATTAGGTTGTGAGGGGATTGAGGCAGTAGAGGAAGAAGAAGACCCGTTTGATGAAGTATTTGACAAACCAACACCATCAAATTTTCTTTTATACTCATCAAACATATCATATGTTCCCTTACGGACGTCCCTCTTCAAATTTTTGCATGTAGTACTACCATCACCATACATCATATTAAAAGAACACTCAAGAAAATCTAATTTATGTCGAGGATCAAGAATTACATCATAATATAGAAGCTTGTTCATCTTATCAACCGAACCCCAATACTTATCAAATTTATCTTTCATCATTTTTGCCATTAATTTCAGCTCAATATCATCACTCTCCAACCATTGCCTTAGAAGCAAATGAACAGCACCAATTTCATGAAAAACCATATTAGCTGTCACATATAAAGAACCAGAAATTTTCAAAGTAAGATCATAAAAGTGGCCTAAAAATTTCAGTAATAATCTAGCTCTAGCCCAATGATAATCCGAAGCACCTGCATTTAACCATCTTTCAAGGTTCCTTCTGAAACTAGAATTAGTATCATCATAGGATATACATGCTCTCTCCAAGCTTGTAGCAGCATCCATCATCAAATAGGTGGAATTCCACCTAGTAGGTACATCAAGGCTCAACAATTTGTTAGTTTCTCAACTTCAGCACATTCTTTAAACGATTGATACCTTGCTGGAAAACCCCTAATATACCTAACAGCCCCTCTAATGCAATTAATGGCCTCATATTCTTCTTCCCCCTTCAAACCATCCTGCACTACTAGGTTAATTATGTGAGCAATGCACCTCATATGCACATATTCATTACCTAGAATGCTTGTATGCCAAGAAGTTTCCAATTTTGATTTTATATGAGCCACAACTCCATCATTTGATGATGCATTATCAACAATCACAGTAAAAATATTCTCAATCGCCCACTCATGAATGTATTTTGCAACTTCCCTCCCGATATCCTCCCCCTTATGGCTATTGATAGGGCAAAAATTCAAAATCTTCTTTTGCAACTTCCAATCATTATCAGTAAAATGAACTGTAAGGCACATGTAATTAATTTTCTGAATTGAAGTTCATGTATCAGTTGTAATGCAAAACCTTTGAGAAGATCTTTTTAAAAATGCCTTGAGGAGGATTTTTTTCATCTAAATACATTTTAAAAATGTCTCTTGCAACCGTCTTTCTTGATGGGAGTTTCAAAATAGGACTAACCAACAGACTTCAAATATCTAAACCCCGATTTCTCAACATGCATGAATGGAAGCTCATCGAGCAAAAAGTAAATGCAAATGGCTTTTCTAGCTTTTTCTTCATCGAATTTCCATGAAGAAAGTCGATTAGAACCATCACCATTTGGGATTTTTTGCATGTTTAGGCTCATTTGGTTTGTTGCCACTTCATGGGGTTCCTTTTCACAAGCAGTGTGATGGTTCCTAAGACCATTAGTTCAACTTTTTGAGCTTGCACATATTAGAGCCTCACAATAATTGCATTTACCCTTTTTATTATTGTTAACCTTCACTTTCTCAAAGTGAGCCCAAAGCTCCGACCTATGATCAATTTTTTTTCCTTTTTTATTTCCATCATCTGAATTATTCTGATTCATGGGTGAAGCCAAAGGTTCAGTCACATTATCACCACAAGCTACTAGGTTAGCAGGTACCTCTATAGGTGCTGACTCATTTTCATTCGGCATAGTATTTTGAGTACCCGTTCTTTGTGTAGCCTCAGGAGAATGAGTTGTTGATAGATATTCTGAAGTTGCATCATTTTCATCCAACCTTGACATCTAAAATTTGAAAAAACATTAATATTTAACAATTATATTTTGCGAAAGAATTTATTGTTAGAACTTTGATTTTTGAAACACTAAATCAAAAGTTCAAAACCATTTTCCATGGTCATCTTTCATAAAGATATCTACTGCATGTAACCAATTAAGTAACTACAAAATTTTGTGAATCAATATTCAAACAAAAACAGCACACCAAAAAATAAAAATACTCTTGCAATTTGCAAATGTCAAATTTACAATTAATTCAAAATTCAAGGGACTAAACAAAAAGATCCTCCAATAGAATCCATGCATAAGATAAGAAAAAAGTTACCCCTAACCCCCAAGAGCCCCAAATTTCGTACAGTAAAAAGTAGTTTGTAGATCATTAAACTAATTTCATATTTAGTAGAGTATGATTTAATTTGAAAAACAAAAACAAAAAATAACTACCTTGTGGCTTGTGCCGTGCCGTGCCGTGGAAGAAGAGGTGGTGAGGAAGAGCCGTACAATTTACAAGGGATTATGAGAGATTGAGAGTTTTTAACTTTTTAGGATTGACTTAATATTAATTACTAAACTAATGTAAGATTTAAAAGGAATATTAGGGTAAAATAAAAAAAGTTCATTTATTAGATAATGTTATACAAGTAAATTAGTAAAGTGTATAAATTATATAATTAATAATATTATATAGGTGGGTTCGGATATTCGGGATTGGAGAGACCAATCCCAAACCCGTCCCATATTTTCGTAATAAAATACGGGTATTCAAGTTCGGGTACCCAAACCCAAAAAATACTCGTCCCGTTCGGGTATTTTAAAAATGGGACGGGTCGGGTTTGGGTTACCCGAACCCAATGCCCACCCCTATCGATGACTTCGTCAAGATTTACATCAATGACATAGTTATTAAATCTGCAAGTTTTGAAGAACATTTAATGAGGAAGCATAAATTAAAACTTAACCCTTTAAAATATGTCTTTGCACTTGGTTTTCTAGTACATAGAAAAGGGATTGATATTGACAAGGATAAATCAAAGGCCATCCTGACAGCCAAGCCTCCATCAACAAAAAAAAAAAAAATACAACAATTCCTTCGAAATGTGAACTTCTTGAGGAGGTTCATATCAAACTTGGCAGGGAGAACAAAGGTCTTTTCATCATTGTTGAAATTAAAAAACAAGGAATTCTGCTGGTAGGCAGAACATGAGCAGACATTTCAAATAATAAAGGATAAACTGACTACGCCGCCTATGATGATGCCGCCAGTCAAAGGAAAACCTTTGAAATTGTACATACCTGCCACATATGATACCGTCGATGGATTTTTGGCACAGGATGATGAAAACGGATTTGAACGGGCCATATATTACCTGAGCAGACATCTGTCAGACACAGATGATAGGTACGCCCCGATAGAGAAGGTAAGCCTAGCATTGTTCTTTTCATGTAAGAAATTACGTCATTATATGTTGTCTGTTAAAGTGTTAGTTATCTCTAGCATTTATGTTATTAAATACATGATAGCTAAACCTGTTATGAGATGAAGGATCGGCCGATGGGTCATCCAGTTGATGGAGTATCAATTGCAGTACGTCCCTCAAAAAGATGTCAAGGGCCAATTATTGGCTGAGTTCTTGGTTGACCATCCATGCATCGATATAGACCAGACTGTACTGAAGGAATTGGACTTAATGACAGTGGAAATCAAGTCGTGGACACTAGCTTTCAATGGGTCACGAACAGACATGCTATGTGGGACATGTATTGTTTTGATTTCATCATCTGATGTTAAAACTAAATTGTCAATCCAATTTGACTTTGAATGTACCAATAATTAGGCCGAATACAAAGCCTTAATAATTGGATTGGAAATGCTAAGGGAACTGCACGTCAAGTATGTAATTATCATCGGAGAGTCGCAGTTAGTTATAAGGTATATACAAGATACATACAAATATCGAAATCCCATTCTCGACAAATATTACCTAACTGATGTCTCTTTGCTTTTGGAATTTGCTGATGTCACTTGCTACCATGTGGCAAGGGGACATAATAGTGAGGCCAATAGCTTGGCCCAGTTAGCAACAAGTGTTGATCTTCCTAAGGGTGTCAATGAATCTCAAATAGTCGTAAGGCGACGACACTGCCCTTCATTTGTATATTGGGATAATATTTTGATTGTACTAAGTGTTTTTCAGGATCCCGATGACTTGAGAGAGCCGATAAAAAAACATCTGGCTAATCCTCGATAAAACATCTTGACAGACAAGGCTCAAGTTCATCAACTATGTCTTAATGGGAGATCAGTTATTTAGAAAAGGCCACGACGGCGTGTTGTTGTTGTGCGTTGATCAACATGATGCCATGAGAGTCATGATGGAGGCGCATGAAGGGATTTGGGGTGCTCATCAGAACGGACACAAACTAGCATGGCTATTGCGCTGATATGGCTACTATTGGCAAAAAATGGTGGTAGATTGTGTTTGGCAAAATGATGTGAGAAATGCCAACGCTTCAAAGTAGTTCAGAGGATTCCCATCGAAGAGACGAATCTGATTGTTAAACAATGGCCTTTCAGGTGCTGAGTCATAGACATAATTGCAGAAATTAATCCATCATCATCCAAATAGCACCGATACATCATTGTAGCAACATACTACTTTACCAAATGAGGCCAAGCCACTTAAACAGGCCAATCAGGCCGAAGTAATGAAGTTCATCAAGGACTTAATCATACATAGGTTTGGCCTGCCTCAAACTATTGTCACTGACGGGGGACTGATGTTCGTTGGCCAGGAGATAAAAGAATTTGTCAGATCCATGGGTTTCGAGTTGATCCATTCAACACCTTACTATGACCAAGCTGATTACGCCCAAACTTGTCGAACCAAAGAGATCGATGTAGAATGGATTGGGCGGTCGTATCCACGAGGAGATGACTAAAATAAGCTAAAACCGTTAGTAGACAAAGTAGCTTTAGAGATAAATCAACAAACTATATTAATTAGGCGATTTGATTTTAAGAAAACTTAAAGAAAAATGAATTTTTGGTTGTTAGAAAATACGATAATTAAAACGGTAAGATATCAAGAATCCGTTATATGCTTCGTTCACTTATTTGGATTGATTCATAAAATTACTCAATTGAAAGTTTCACATCCCAAACAATCAATAGGAAGACAAAGAATTGAAAAACACATGATTTCTAATGTATTTGAGTAAATAACTTTCTTGCTTTTAGAATTGGCACAAAATATCATCTTATGAGAAATCAAAAACATACTATATACCAAGGCATATTGCATTAAAAGACTACCCATACAACGAAAAACTTATATCAATATAATTATATCATAAAGATTTTCACATAAAAAAAGCTTGACTAGATTTATATGAAAACTAATGAAACAATTGTATTAACATAAAATTTGATGAAAATTGATGAAGAAGAATAGATTACTCAAAATTATTAAACTTACAAAACCTTGAAGAATCGAATCCAAATAAGATCACTACGCATATAAGTTCATCTCTAACCTCACCAAAGAACTCTTAGCCTAATTTGCTAATCATTATCGCAAGTTCTAGAGAGAAAATATGATAATGATTTTAGAGAGAATTGTCACTAAGACTAAGAATTGTGTGTTTTAAGATGTGTTATTCTAGGACTATATATAGGTGCTAAATTGCCCTAATCCAAGTAGGAGAATGCTTAGGAGGTAGAAATTGAGTAGGAAGATGTTTAGGAGGCTCAATTCTCGTATGGAAAGGATTTATGCAAGTTTCCTAATCACTTTAGGACACAAATCGCGATTCTCGCGTAGAAGATTCTGCTCTGCGCGACATATTTGAAAAATATAAATATTTGTGCTCCGAACTCCAAATCCAGATCCGTAAAGTCCGTAATGTATCTAACTCCTTCCTCTATAACATATACGAAATTCAGCATAATAGTAGTTTCCTAACGAGAGTTATCGTCCTTGGAAGTAGCAGCAGTATTTCTGGCAGATTCCTTATTTGTTGTCCTTGCACTAATTGACTTCCTTGAACCTTCCCTTGTTTCAAATAATGCCTTTGATACTTGTACAATTTGAGAAAGCTAAATATTCCGGGGTCCATATTTTATATTCCTACAAAAAACAAATTGAAACTCAATATTTCCTAATCACAATAATTTTTATTAATTTCATGAAAATATCAAATTAACACTTGATTTATTTAGAACATAAGAACAACTTAAGAGCATCTTCAAGCACTAATCACAAGCAGAAGCTTCAAATCGAGTCCTTAAGGACATCATTTCGAAAATTATTGAAGAGAACCCAAGGGCATGGCATCTCATGCTGTCAGAGGCATTATGGGCTTATCGGACTAGCAAAAGAACAAGTACGGGCACAATGTAACGCCCCGACTAAAAAATTACTTAACTAATATTTACATATAGACCTAGTAAATTTACATAAATTGGTTTTTACAAAATATAAGTTAATAGTATATATATATATATATATATATATATATATATATATATATATATATATATATATATAAGCTTTAAAATTCTTGTTTAACGTTGACGAGAATCGTCCTGGCTTCTATGCTATATCCAAAAATCTGAAAATAAATAAAACACATGACGTAAGTTGACTTGCAACTTAGTGAGGTGGGTGTGCGTGATTCAAATTATTTCAAAGAAAAGAGCAACGAGTGCCAAATAAAGTAAACAAAACAAGTATTAATATACAGTATAAAATGATACGTCTCGGTGTCTATCAACTTCCAAAGCTTGCTCTCCCAAACACACCTTATAATTTCCTCCGATCACACCTTTTAATATTCCCCCGTAGACACCTTATGCATGACTAGACAGTGCATCCAAAAACGACTTTGTATATCCGAGAGACCCTGTTATCTCAAGTATACGAGCCAGGCCATGGGTAGCCAATGCTATTCAACTTAGTCACATAACCGCACAAGCCAAATTGGCCCAAAACAACAACAGATAAATAATTAACATAATCAACTTTTTATCCGGATGAGATAAACTACTACACCCGGATAAATATCAATATATAATTAACATATAATTATTCCAATAGCAATCAACAAATAACACATCATCACATTCCAAATTTAAATTGCAAAATTTGCCCCTTCTAAATCACATGTCAATTACCGTGCATCAAATCACAAAAAATTTACATGTAATAGCAATTTACTACCATTTTAAATTATAGATGGACATTTTATACCAACCTTTTTTAAAAGTTATGAAATTAAAAGTTTATCAAAGTAGTAATTTATTGAATTCTTAAAGTTTAAGAGAATTATTATACACTTAACGATTATAACTAAACTTTAACGCAGTTAAATAACGATGAGCCGAGATTAACACCTCGTTATAAACTCCCACGCTCACCTTTTTCACCGAAAACTCGGATTATCAAAAGCTTGATTTACTCCAAACGATCACCTTCGCTTTATCCCCAAGCTTTCTATTTCTTCAACTTTTTTTTTTCCGTACAATTTTCTTTCCTCTCTTTCCTTTTCCTTTCTTTTCAATTTCTTGTAACTTTCTCCTACTCATGTACACTACTAGGTGTGAAATATGTTTTGATCATTCAAGTTCAAGAATGAGAAATATGAAGTATTAATAGGAGTTTTAGTCAATTACATTAGTCCAAAAATGCATACATGTGGGAGATTGCATGTTTCCACTAAATATAATTAGAAAGAAAACTTATAAACAAGTGTCCCATGAGTTGTCTTCATTAGAATTAACCACATTGTTAATTTAGGGTAAAATTGCAAAAAGATCCCTGTAATTTTGAAGTTTTCATTTTTATCCCAAAATATCAAGAATTGTACAATCAGGTCCCGATTAAAATTTCAATACTTAATTAATTTTTTTTAAGGCTTTGGGTAAATTTTTATAAGCAAAAATATTGGGATTTTACAATCCCCCCTCCCCTCCGCCTAAATGAATTTGGTCCCTAAATTCGTAACTCGACACTTCTACCCTAGGTCGAGGAGCCTATCCTGACTCGGAGCTTAAGCTCTGATACTGATGAGGTGTACGTTGGATCCTTTACATTTTGGAACTCATCCTGGGTCAAAACAGATCGAAGACTATGAATCCCGACATAAAATCCATCTCAAAATATAACAGGCCCACTCCGATCTCTAGGGCAATAGCTTTGGGTCAGAGACTTCTGTTGGGCCGACCTCATGCCCAAGCCTGTGGGCCGAGAAATGTTCTCCTGCAGATGGTTCAGCTAGCACACCGCATCAACTATAAATATCGTAAGCATTTATGACAACACACACGCTTTTCCATGCACCCCCAGCTCGAAGCTCATGCTCGGACCAATATTGGGGAATTAGATAAGACATCATTTCTTGTATGTATTTAGCCTCTAGCTTGTACGACATCCTGTCACGCTCGGATAGGACCCATATTATTTATATTATGTATTATGTACACTCACAATCGGAATATACATCATTGATCTTCTCCTTCATATTACATTGTCTTGGCTCGTTATTGTTCCTATCTTGATCCCCTACGAAACTGCGTAAGATCAATTGGCGCCCACCGAGGGGCCCTATTTGGGTGTTAGATCGAAAAATGTCTACTATGAGGCAAGATACGTGCGTTCGAGGAGAGTCTTCTCACGTAGCTGGAGTGCAGAATTTAGTCCATGATGAGCTCGATAAATCTATCTTGAACAGCTCAACAGCCAGAAACTCCTCCGACCGTACCCGGGATGATATTTTGATCCGAACAAGTACGAAGAGAAAACACACAACCTGAAGGTCAGGATCCGAACCTTCAAGGTCGGCGGCTCAATCTTAAGTAAGGTACGGATTTCGAAACATGGAAGGAAATTTGCAACTCAATTGCACTGGTCCTTGTATTGTGATCGAAATTGAGAAGAAAGGCTCGTATAAAGTTACTTGTTAAAGTGGGGAAATTCTTCCCTGAACATGGAATACGGTCAACCGTAGAAAGTATTACGAGAAACGAAGATTATGTATTTTATCTCTCGGATTATCTATCGATCTCTATTCTTTATGGGAATCTATTATGTCTTCTATTACTAAAAAAAAATCAATATTGTCAAAATTCTCTCATCTATTCTATGCATCTCTACAAGCTATCTTCAGAATAGGCACTCGGTCTCTCTTCTAAGATCGACTAAGGGTGAAAGCCATGGTTATGCCCCTTTAGATCGAGATTAAAATAAAAAGGATGAAAGTTGTTGCTACGACCCTCAGGTGAAAGCTGTTGCTATGACCAATTAAAATAAAAAGGGTGAAAGCAGTCGTAGGACCCTCAGGTGAAAGCTGTTGCTATGACCGATTAAAATAAAAAGGGTGAAAGTTGTTGCTACGACCCTCAGGTGAAAGCTGTTGCTATGACCGATTAAAATAAAAAGGGTGAAAGCAGTTGTTACGACCCTCAGGTGAAAATTGTTGCTATGACCGATTAAAATAAAAAGGGTGAAAGTTGTTGCTACGACCCTCAGGTGAAAGCTGTTGCTATGACCTATTAAAATAAAAAGGGCGAAAGCAGTTGCTACGACCCCCAGGTGAAAGCTGTTGCTACGACCCTCAGGTGAAAGTTTTGCTATGACCGAGTTAAAACCGACTAAGGGTGAAAGCCGTTGTTATGCCCCTTAGATCAAATTTGCGAAAAGAACATCAATGATTGAATAAAACAATCTCGAGGATAAGATAAAAAATCATTTCTCTATACTCTAATCGATCAATAAATTATTGGTTTATTTATTACGGATTTATTTTCCAATTATCGATCCATTCATTATCAGTGGTTCTCGTTATTTATCCGATTAAGCCATTAGAGCTATGGAATGACCGACATAAATGGACAAGGAAAAAGTTTGTCGAATGCTTTACTCGGTCAACCAATATAAAAATAATTTGATCCTCTCGATCGATAGCTACCGTAAGGGGAGTCAATCCTATGATCGACGGAATGTTGGCCGATCGATCGGTATGATGGTAGTGGATTATACAAGTCTTTCAAGCTACAACCTATTTCGAAGGCTATCCAATCACCAAAGGAATCTATTTATCCGATCGCCAAAGGAATTCATATTCGAACGTCAAATTTTCAATAACTTCAGGCTGGTTACACAAGTTATTTACGATCACCCAGGTTCGAATTATTCGATCACATCGTGTATTCTAAAGGTCGGCTTATATGCTATTCGACCAACGAAGCCAAGAAAATATACAACAAAGCTAAAAAAATATGCAACGAAGATAAGAAGGAAACAAAATATTTATTAATTCTTCGAACATGTTACGAATGAGTTCTCGAGTACAATGGCGAAATTTGAGCTCGAAAAGAATAGTACATTCACTCCTACCCTACTACAAACTCTACAAGCTAAATTAAGCAGGTTCGATCCACAAGCGTCGGCACAAAATGTAGAGCCAAACCAAAGTTTTTCGAGTAAATCACTCGCCACATGGTGCACATCCTCGGACGAACCGTGGAATGGAGTAAAGCTGGATCGGAGTCCATTTCTAGGACTTTTAACCGATCTAAGATCGTCATCTGTAAACAATGATTGCTATGCCCAATTCTTTGCGGCAATCATTGTTTACACCCAAATCCGATCCAAGACAGCGGAAAGCAACCCCAGCGGCATTACTCTAAGCAATCTTGAAGGAACTATACTGCAAGAAACTCCTTGAAGAAGCTGATGTTCGAGATTGAGAGGGCTTCCACCAAGGTCAACCCACAATCCGACCGGATACAGCGCCAGAAGACCGGAATCCTAACCCATCTCAGATAGGTTATATCGGTTTCCTACCGGTATTCTAAGCGGTATTTCTTTTGCCTGTCGATATTCTAAGCGAAGGTAAATTTGCCCAAGAAAATATCCCCGGAAAACAGGGTCCGAGTCCTAATCTCAAACCTTTGTATTTTGGATATGTTATGGAACATGTTGTCACAAGAACTTCAAATTCGAAGGATAGAATTTGGAGAAGGCATTTGTGGTAAGTGAAAAATGCGAGGGTAAAATTGGAACTATTTATAATAGTGAAGGGTTAAGATCGACGGACCAGATGATACATCGCGGACGATTATGATCACAACAATAAATGCGCTGACTGTTCCATTTCCTGATAAATAGGGTCCTGTTTGGTTGGGGAAGGAAGTATTCTTATAAACACACGATCGGAACTTCCAAAACATGATCAAATTATTAGTCGATCCAAGTCGATCAGTTTAAAGCAAAGGAAGCTATCCGCCACGATCGAATAATGTTGATAATAGACGTTGAGTTACATTGCCTGAAAATATTTTCTAAGGAACCGTTTATGCAGTGTTAAGCGTAGAAATGGTTCGATAGTTCTTATCTGTTGATCGATCTAAAGGGCAATGCTTGAATCAAGATGTTTCTTTAAATTCTATCTTTTGACGATTGTATTCGATAAACGAGCGCAGATTCGGAAGATTCAATGCAAGTATTATGATCAACAATTTGCACTCGAAGGTCAGCATGCTTATCATCAATTTACAACCGATTATTAATGCTCGAATTATAAAAGCTCGGTCGGCGTCAGTCCTTCATTTACGGTTAACTAAGTGCTAAATGATGAAAAATTGGGGCGATTGATGAGAAAAAAATCAGTTCATCGAGGTTAATGCTCGAAAAGACAATTCAGAAATCATCATTCGATTAATTATTCAAGTTAGATCGGATTGTTCAAATTAAAGGGGTCAGTCAGCTGTTTATGATCGAACACGACTATTCGGAATCAATGATATTTACGAATCTTATTTCGAATAAAGAAATTATTTACAATCTCGAATTCGTTAGAAAGATACAAAGCCTCAACATACTGAAATACAGGAGAAAAATTTCGATCCTACTACAAGCTAAGCATAATATATTCAAACCACGTGTTGTTATCTCTGCGAGATACTCAGTCCGATCCTCAGTTCCGCACCGAGCGGTCAGATTGGCTCTTCTTTAGGCATGCCAAGTGGAATCTCCTTTGGACCCACATGCTTTTAACTTTATTTGCGGCCTTCTGAAGACATAGGGGCTTAAGATTATTCTTCTTAATGACCTCGCCCTCCGGCGCCGCCCCTAGCACGTCTTCCTTAATGCATTGTGGCGATAGGTCCCCCAAACGCAGACCCATGCCAGAGGGATGATATAAGTTAGCGACCACTCGGGTGATCAGCAATACCAAGATTTAATCCTCGGTATACTAACCTTGGAAGAGGATCGGTAACTATTGGATTATCTGGATTTGGCTTAATGGCCTTCTAGATCGAGAACGTATTTGCTTGACGATATTCTAAGCGAGTTTGAAACAATCATATTTTTCACGAAGATTGTTCGGAGTCTAAAATCAAAAAGTTGAGTTGACAGGGGGAAGGCTTTGATCATCATAATCGGATAAATGAAGAACTAGTTGGAAAAAATAGATAGTCTGAAGAGATGTCAAGACACCTTTTATAGTATCAGATGAACGTAATCCAACGGTCATGATTTGTTATAACAAATGGACAAGATTCAATGACTATTTCGCTTCCCGATGGGCTATGACTTGTTTGGCAGAGAAAATTATACAATTATCATTTTATAAACAAATCAGTTGATAATTCGACATATACTCTCACATGGGTTCGAAATCTACTGTCCAAGCATCCATTCGATAAATACCTAAACCGAGTAGTCTCGTTCTTCTGAGGTATGGAACATTCAATAAGGATACTTTCAAATATCAAAAAGGGTTACTACCTACGGTCGAAAAATCGAAGGCAATATTTTTTTTAAGAGGACATGCTCGATGAAAAGGATCCTTAAACAGAAAAACACTAAGTAAATTATTCAAAATTATTACAAGCAATTACTTCAATTATTCCCAACAAGTAAAAAAGACAGAATAGGAATGATTAAAAGTCTAGACAAGATTATTGTCAGAGATTATTTTCCGAACTTCTTCACTACGGGCAGCATAACCCTGTTGATAAGCGTCCTTCTCACGGCGCTCCCAATCCTTTTTCTCTTGCTCAAAATTGAGTTTGAGGCCCTCGAGCTCTTTCCTCAGCTGTTGATGGACTTCCTCACCTTTAGCCTTGGCGGAAGTTTCCTTCTCCACAGTTATTTTCTCCTCGAGTGCCTTAACAGCCTCCAAAGAGTTTTTCAGCTCGGTTTGCTTCTTCTCCAACTCCGACATCAGGACAACCCGTTGAGCAGCCTCCCGTTTGGCCAATTGCCTGAGTTCGAGGAACTCATTCTCAGCCTATTCACAATGAAATCGCTTAGACAAGATATTCCGGCATAGTCTATTTGGTAAAAAAAAAAAAAAAAGGAAGGGGGAGAAAGAAGTAGGGAATGACGAACCTGGGCAAGAAAGTTCTACCCTGACTGGAACAATTGCAGGGGGTTTTTCTCTCCAGAAGAACCTACATCGGCAATCGAAATTTGGGCCTGCACAAGGCTCGAAATAACGTTTTCGAGTTTTTCCTCAGATCGAGGCTCTTCTTTAGAACCTCCTGAAGAAGGAGGTTTATCCTTCAAAACGACTGGTCGACCGGAGGGGATTTCAGCCTCAGGAACCTCCGAAGCATTCTGACCTGAAAAGATATCTGCCTTGAGTGCATCTCTCTCACTGGCAATAGTTTTGGCCTTCTTGCTCGGCCCTCCACCTTCGGGATTATTCGCGGTAGAGTCAGTAAGAGGCTTGTTTTCATTCAAAAGTTTTTGGAGAGTCTCGGTCGGAATGGTCGTCTATGACAAAGACCTCTTGCCCGAAGACTCAGTTGATTATAGCCTGATTTGTGCCGCTTAGAGTTATCTACGGGTTTGACGGGAGAACTGTTAGGCTCGGGATCGGAGTTTTCCTTCGATGAGGCAGATTTGGTGGAAAAATTTCGATTTGATTGGGAGGATGTATGTTTTTCTTTCATTTTGTCCTCACCCTTAGAGGTTTTGGGGGACTTGGCAAAGTTCTTCGTAGTTTTCTTCTCTTTGTTTGGTTTAGAGTACTTCGAGGAGGAACCCTTAGGTTTGGTACCTCCTAAAAACAATGAGGGTTCGATTGAAGGACCAAGAATTTTCTCCATGATCCAGGTTTTACAAAATATGTGGTTTCGAATTTTATTTGCCGATGTAAAGGCTCCGATTGTGATAAGTTAGTTTGATGGAAGAATGGTTTGGAAAGGCCCATGTATTTATAGCGAATGTAATACATCATTTATTGAACAGTCACGACTCCCAAGAAAGACTGAACGTATACATACGAGGACGATATCAATAAATATTTGGGTAATTTACATAGACACCCCCTGACTATTACCCTAATTACAAGAAATTACCCTCCTGTTTGAAATATTACAAAAACACCCCCTTGAGTGGTGTATTTGTAATGATTTTAGGGGATGTATTGGTAATATATTTTATGTAACAAGGGGGTGTCCTTGTAATACAATTTTTGGTTGAGGGGGTGTTTTGGTAATATTTCAAACAGGAGGGTAATTTCTTGTAATTTGGGTAATAGTCAGGGTGTGCCTATGTAAATTTCCCTAAATATTTCTGAGTGACATAGTAAAACCGTGCATTGCTTACAATAAAGGCAAGATGATTGAATAAATATAAAAAGGAAATCATGTTCAAAGAATTAAAATACAAAGACTCGACAAAATTCAAAGCCTATTCTACTTCCTCTTCTGCTTCATCCTCGTCATCGGAATCACTATCATCAGAGTCATATTCGTCGCTGCCCGAGTCATCACTATCTCTGTCACTACTTTCAATGACATCATCACCAGCTTCAATAGGAGAGGGAAGACGTTCCTCATGATCGTCGGAAGATCAACTTCAGTTCACTCTTCACCCTTATATTCCGATTCCGAAAAGGTAGAAGCTTCGAGCATATCAGGATTGGGCATAGGCGATCCGAACTCATCTAGAATATGAGTGAACTCATGATTCTGTAAGTCCCCAAGATCCGCGGGAAGAGACGAATGCTTATAATCCTTCCCAAAAATGTTTTTATGAGGATCCATGTGCGGTATATAGTCTGCGAGTTTCCCTGGAATCCTCCTAGCCGAGATCAATTGATGCACACTTTTGAAGAAGAATGACTGATTAATCGGACCCGATCGCGCTCGAACAAGGCAATCCAGAAATGGGGACCTCAGAAATTCCTTTATCGTCGGAAGTTTGCCTTCATCTCGGGCTCGAGTATATGAACGCTCGGAATCCGCCTTCGCCTGCGCTAACTCAGCTCTTAGGTTCTTGACATCTGGCTCGAGAATTTTCTTAGTAACACCCACCACCCCAGAAAGATCTTGTTCGACCGATGAAGAGAATTGGCCGCTCCTGGCCTCTTTAAGCTCTTGCCTGGTAGAGGCAAGCTCCTTCTCCAATTCAGAGACTTTGGCCAGGGCCTCAGTCAGTCGGGCCACCTTCTCCGCTTCTTCCTTTAAAATATGCTTCAAAGCCCGATGAACTTGGGTAGATTCCTCTTCCAAAAGAGCAAGTCAATGAATCTGATTGACAAATTCATCTCCAATCTACAAAACAGAGATTAACTTCCATAAGTATCAGTATTTCAAGATCGGGAAAACATGGAGGATTAATTAATACCTTTTGATGAAATTGGGCGAAGTCTCCCAATGCTTGGAAACCATCCTTGGAGAACAACTCAGTATTGTCATCTCTAAATTGGCCAGCTAAAAGTATACGGATCGCCTTGTCTACCGAGTGTTCTCCATCGGGTTTAAGGTCTGAATGAATGCTTCCATCCTAAGGATAGCCGGCAGCCCTCGGACCTCAAAGATGATCTTCGATATAATCTGCCAAGTCTGGCTCGTTTCGTCCAGGTCGACATTCGATGTGGCCAGGATTTCGACCAAAGGGCCTTGTTCTCCTCAAAGGCTCAGGAGCACCCCAATATCTCTTTCGAGCTAAACGCTCCTCAATCAGCTGCTGGGATTGAATACGCTTTAAAGTATAATGGCTATATCCAGCCGCATTGGGATCGTCGATAGCGATCGAAAAAACCGTTCGCTGTCGACCGACGTCATTTGACGGACTCGCATCTTCGGCGCCGACCCTGACATTATTAGAAGACAAGGTTGGAATCGTCATGGTAGAAGTGATAACATCTCTTTTTCCTTTCTTCCTATTAGTCTTTGATTTTTTCTGCTTTTGTAGCTGGCCTTGGGTTATTTTCGAGCACGATGCAATGGTAGAGCCTGCTACGGAGGTTCGAAATTGTTCACAAAGTTCAACTGCATGAAGAAAAAGGTATTTAAAGTATGACACGAGCAATAGGAGGCAACCCAAAGAACAACAAAATTAATTAAATAAATTACCAAGAGGGAGGGCAGCGACAATAGATTGAACCTTTGCGGGAGCAATTTCGGCAGGTTGACCGCCCTCCGGAGGGTTCTCAACCTCGGGAGTATGTCCATATATAAGGTCCGGAGCTGGAAATATACGATTACTAAGATCGGCCAACCAAAGGACTGTTTCTTGTGTCAGTAACACCGTTTGATACTGTCTTTCAAAAAGTTAGGGGACAACAGAGGAGGAAGCTTCCCTTTAAGGGACCGCTTACCATATATCTAAGTCTTTTCACCCTCCCACTCGAACGGCTTCGTCTCGGATGAACCCTCCGAGATCAGAATATCAGGACCCCGAACAAAGAAGAACTCCATTTTCCAACCCTTGGTGTTGCTCGAAGTATTGGTTGAAAGAATTGATCTATTCGGCCTATGGGAAAATAAACAAAACAAGCATTTGAAGAGCTAGAGAGACTCATCTGGAAGATTTGCCAAAAATTCTGGAAAGACGCTTCTTTCCCCCTAGCTTGCATCAGAGCACTAAAGGCAACGATATACGCAATTAAATTCGGGAGAATCTATTAGATGAAGATGAAGATGAAGTGCAATGAAGATAAGAAGATGAGGGAAGGTTTTGATGATTTCCAAAATGTCAAAATCAGCTAAGTATGGAAAGCTTAGTTCCCTTAGAAGAATTTTGACCAAGTAAAGAAGACATCAGAAGGGTTCAAAATTCTAAGCCCAGAAGACTACTGATCTCATGCTGAAATAGCAATCAGAAGGGTAGACCATCAACTGACTCAAATCAGGTTAGTTCAGAGTTTGATCAGCAGAGTATCTATCAGCAGGGTTGCTTCGATCAGCAGAGTAGAAGAGATCAAGGAGTTAGTTCAACGGTAATAAATGCACTTGGTGTAATAAATGCTGTAAGAGAAGGGTAGTAATGGCAAATGATTGAAGATTACTCACGGATCAGCAGAGTGCATTTAATGCTGCTACAGGAAAGTACAGTAGAAAAAGGACTGTAGTAGGGAGCCGTTCTGAATTTGGGCTAAGGCTATGGATTTGAATTGTGATTTCCTTCAACGGTCATATTTTCAAATCCAAGTATAAATAGAGCTGATTTCAACGAGCGAGAAACACAACAACATTCTGAGATTTTGTTTTCGAAGCAGAAATTTTTCTAAGTCTCAAGAAGCTCAAGAACAGCTCACTCGTCTGGTGAAGTCATCTGTTGACAGAAACCAAGTTGAAGCCAAATAGAAAATACTTTCTGAGTGAAATTGTATTAGATAAGTGTTGTGCGAAGTTTAGATCCATCTTTGTGAGTGATATAACTTCAGAGGATAGGTTTTCTGAGTGATTTCCTATTGCGAGCTTACAGCCTTTTCATTTGTTGTTTAGGTGTAAGTGGAGAAATATTGTAAACTTTGTGTTTATAGTATAACCCAGAATCTAAGTGATCTGGAAGAGTGGACTAAAGGATTTTTGTCCATATAACCACTATAAAAATTCTTTGTGTTATTTTTGCATTTAAGTTTTCTTGCATATTTCAAAATTGCATAAGTAAACACTTTGAATTGATTTAAAGATTTTAAAGGAGTTTTTAAACTGGGGATAAAATCTTTAAAAGACTTAGTCTACTTGTGAAAAACACTTTCAAATTATCCGCTGCAAGTATACTCTTGTAAAACTGATTTTGCTGAAATCAGCTAAGTTATTATAAGAAGAGTGGTCACTCTGCTGTTCAAGATTTGTTCGCAATCATCATAGTCAGCTTACTGTTCTTCATAAGCTTAGTCTGCTGACAGAAGACTGAAAGTTTTTAAGTCTAAAATTTTCAGAGGTCTATTCACCTCTCCCCCCCTCCCCTCTAGACCTCATCTGACCACTTGGGACCAACAGAATCTGAGCAGGCGCAAGCGAAAAAACCCCCAGAATCTCTCTAAGTAATGGAATGATAGGAATACGCAAGCCAAAATGAAACTGCCTGCTATAGAAGCTTGGCAACCTGCGGGCGGCTTAGTAACTCGTTGCTCAGCGGTAGGGACAACGATAGTATAACCTTCGGGGAGGTACTTTCAGTTTCGCACGACGAGCCGCTGCGTTGTAAATGGTACGAATCTGGTCGGCCTTATGTTTCGTCCGAAGTTGATTAGAACTTCTTGTAGTTTCCACCCATTTCTTGATGGTGACAATCAGCAGGCCACCAACTTGGTATTTCGCAGTCTCATTCTCATGAAGAAGCGAGACTTCACCACCGACTAACTCATCCTCGAAAACTTCTTCTCCGATGCCAGCTTCGTCATCACTAGAGGCCTGACGAACTTCACTCTCCTCTATTTCAGAATTTGAAACATCACCAACTATTTCAACCTTGTCACTCTCTGAGACCTTATACTGATCCAAGAGCGCAAGGGGATCGATGTCCGATCCCTCTCCCACCTTGGCTTTCCCTTTTTGAGCTTCGAAAGCCGAAATACTTTTAAAAGAAAGACTATTCGTATTTTATGACGGTGTAAATTTCGGGATTATTCTACGAACTATCGAACACAGTGCTCCGATCCAGAATTTAGGGATCTATCGTAAATGAATCTTCTACGGTCAACGAATATATATATACAGGGTTAAAAAAGTAAATTGCAAATCGGACCCCGAGTAACCGCGGCGGTTGAGCTCCTCAAGCATTAATTTTCAAAGTAAGATTTTTGGAAAATTACATTTTCGGTCCTCATACCATATAAATTTAGATTACCACCTGCCTGGTTGACGAGATATGTGGGTCCACTATCAAAACAAATTTACTTATCCGAGCCCAGCTTCACTTACGCTCGAAGAAGTGGGGGAGTATTAATAAAGAATTAAACCACTGGTCGATCACGGATTTCAACTCAAGTTTTTCAGCAAAATATCAACCATTACTGCAAAGAACGATTTACAGCAATAATTTCAAAATGATTTACTTCACGAAGAATAGTCATTCTAGAGTTTCCAAGATGTGCACTATTTTTCCCTGGTTCGGTTTTTATCCCAATGGGTTTTTCCGAGCTAGGTTTTTAATGAGGCACATCCAAAACACTAAATAATGACTTGTCCCTGTCAAACAACGGCGTTTACTTCTCCAAGCTTCAGCTTCTCTTACGCTTGAGAAGTGGGGGAGTATTGATGAGGGGTACTGTGGATCCTTTACATTCTGGAACTCATCCTGGGTCAAAACAGATCGAAGACTATGAATCCCGACCTCAAAGACATAAAATCGATCTCAAAATATAACAGGCCCACTCCGATCTCTAGGGCAATAGCTTCGGGTCGGAGACTACTATTGGGCCGACCTCAGGCCTAAGCCTGTTGGCCGAGAATTTTTTTCCTGCAGATGGTTCAGCTAGCACACCGCATCAACTATAAATATCGCAAGCATTTATGACAACACACACGTTTTTCCATGCACCCCCAGCTCGAAGCTCCTGCTCGGACCAATATTGGGGAATTAGAATTAGACATCATTTCTTGTATGTATTTAGCCTCTAGCTTGTACGACATCCTGTAATGTCGGATAGGACCCATTATTTGTATTCTGTATTATGTACACTCACAATTGGAATATACATTATTGATCTTCTCTTTCATATTACATTGTCTTGGCTCGTTATTGTTCCTATCTTGATCCCCTACGAAACTGCGTAAGATCAGATACCATCTGTAACGCCCCTACTAAAAAATTACTTAACTAATATTTACATATAAACCTAGTAAATTTACAAAAATTGGTTTTTACAAATTATATGTTAATAGTAGTAATTTTACATATATATAAGCTTCAAAATTCTAGTTTAATGCCAACGAGAGTCCTTATGTCTTCTATGCTATATCCAAAAATCTGAAGACGTAAGTTGACTTGCAACTTATTGATGTGGTTGTGCGTGATTCAAATGATTTCAAAGAAAAGAGCAACGAGTGTCAAACAAATAAACAAAAGAAGTATTAATAAACAGTATAAAATGATATGTCTCGGTGTCTGTCAACTTTCAAAGTTTGCTCTCCCAAAAACACCTTATAATTTCCTCTAATCACATTTTTTAATATTCCCCCGTACACACCTTATGCATAACTAGTCAGTGCCAAAAATGACTTTGTATATCCGAGAGACCCGGTTCTCACGAATATACGAGCCAGGCCAAGGGCTCATGATCGTAATAGCCCGTGCTATTCAACTTAATCAAATAACCGCACAAGCCAAATGGACCCAAAACAACAGCAGACAAATAAGTAACATAATCAACTTTTTATCCGGATGAGATAAAGTACTACACCCGGATAAATATCAACATATAATTATTCCTATAACACTGAAAAAATAACACATCAACACATTCCAAATTTAAATTGCAAAATCAGCCCTTTCTAAATCACATGTCAATTACCATGCATCAAACCACAAAAAATTTACATGTAATAGCAATTTACTACCATTTTTAATTATAGATGGACATTTTATACCAATTTTTTTTAAAAGTTATAAAATTAAAAGTTTATCGAAGTAGTAATTTATTGAATTCTTAAAGTTTAAGAGAATTATTATACACTTAACGATTATAACTAAACTTTAACGCACTTAAATAACTATGAGTCGAGATTAACTCCATGCTCACCTTTTTCACCGGAAACTCGGATTATCAAATGCTTGATTACTCCAAACGATCACTTTTGATTTCTCCCCAAGCTTCCTATTTCTTCAACTTTTTTTTTTCTCACAATTTTCTTTTCTCTCTTTCCTTTTCCTTTCTTTTCAATTTCTTTTAACTCTCTCTTACTCATGTACACTACTAGGTATGAAATATGTTGTGTTCATTCAAGTTCAAGAATGAGAAATATGAAGTATTTATAAGAGTTTTAGCCAATCACGTTAATCCAAAAATGCATACATGTGGGAGATTGTATATTTTCACTAATTCTAATTAGAAAGAAAACTTATAAACAAGTGTCACATGAGTTTTCTTCATTTAGAATTAACCACATCGTTAATTTAGGGCAAAATTGCAAAAATACCCCTGTAATTTTGAAGTTTTCATTTTTACCCCAAAATATCAAGGATTGTACAATCAGGTCCCAATTAAAATTTCAATACTTAATTAATTTTTTTCAGGCTTTGGGTACATTTTTTTAAGCAAAAATGTTGGGATTTTACACCCAACTCTATACAAGCTAACTTATGGATAAGACGTCGTGCTACCAATGGAGATAAATGTTCGATCACTTCGAGTAATGCAACAGAATGAGCTGACGCCCGAAGAATACACTGAGAGCATGCTCCAAGAGCTCGATGCACTTTGATGAAGTCAGAGTTGCCGCGTTGGATAGGATCGAAGCACAAAAGAGGCTGGTGGCCCGATGCTACGATAAAAAGATACGCATGAAACAGTTTGACATTGGATATTTGGTCTGGATGACTGTTTTTCCACTTCATCAACGAGAGAAAAAGTATGGCAAATGGAATGCAACATGGCAGGGTCCTTATGAAGTCTTCTCAATAACTGACATATTGAAAAAGCCAAATGGGGATCTTTGCAGAGACCCAATCAATGGAAGGTACTTGAAAATGTTTAGACCAACCCTTTGGGAAACAATGTGCTTGGAGCATCAGCAGGCTTTGGAACTTGAGATTGAACGGCGATAAGAGTATTTTAGTGCTCCGATACCTTTGTAAATGTAAGTTAGGTTTGTTTTATGTTTGTTTTTCTTTTTTGTTTTTGCTAAGTCAGGAGGATAGTTTTAGGGGTTGCATTTATTTCCAGTCTTTTATGTTAAGTAACTCTGTTTTTAATTTAAGTCATTTTTTCCTGATTACAAGTTGTTTCAGAGTGCTAATTTTATTTGATTTTGGTTCTTGTTTGGTTTTGTTTGGTTTTGGTTAAAGCATAGAATAAGCCAAGCAATAAAGGTTTTTTACTAAGGAAAGAAGCAAGCAAAAACAAGTTCTTGGCCATCTGGCCATAACATTAAAAGAACAAAATAAACTTAAGTCTTTGGCCATCAGGTCATAAATACAAAACCAACAAAAAGTACTTGGCATATACGCCGACTACTTTGAATCACAGGCCCGATAAAGTAGAAATTCTAACTAAGGAAATCCTGAATGAACTTGCCAAGAAACCCTTTGAGGGCAGTTTCAATACGAGCTTGATCCACAGAAGCCGTTTCAGCATTTGCAGTAAGTTGTTCTTCAGTACTAGTGGCTTCATCAATGAAGACATTGGCATTGGACAGTTGATCAGCTATTGAATCACCTTCAGCGGCAGTCTCTTGCAACTTGGCTCTCACATCAGCCAGTTCTAATTGAAGCTTCTAGATTGCAGAGACTAATTTAGCTTCAGCCGCAGTCAGATGATTCTGAGAGTCCTCGATGCGTAAACCTTGAGCATAGAGCTCATTGAATTTCTTTGTCAGTTCATCCAGGGGTGACTCATAAGAAGCCTGAGCCTTAAGGGCGCGATCATTGCCCTTGAATTCATTTCTCATCTGATGAAAATGTTGGGCAAATGAGGAGTAGAATGTGTTATCGAGGAATAAGTTGGCAGAGTGAAGCTTCCTCATCAGACGATCAAGGGTTGGTCCCTTGTGTATTATCAAGGACTCCAAAGGTTGGCCTTGATAGTTGGAGAATTTCTTACGGAGGTTTTCTAACTCAACAGGGAAGAAAACAGGCATGCTAGAGGAATCAGAAGCTGCCGATTAAGATGTGGTTGATGAGCTACTTATGGGTATAGCAATACCAACAGCAAATCAAGGGCTTGAGCAAGCTTGTTGCTACTAACCAAGGCCCAGCCAGAAGGAGGAGCCTGAAAGCATCAGAAACAATAAGTTGAGACTCATGTAATCAAATGTATGGAAACGACGAAATGAGAAGCTAACCAGATGCAAGGGAGGTGAAGCAGAGATGGGAGATATTATTTAGTACAACCGCTGCACCACATCATCAAGTTCACACGGTGCAGCCCACCAATTCACTTGGGATATGTGGAATGATAATCCACATCACCCCATATTCTAGCCATGTTCCAAAAAAAGGATTCAGAAAATTGTGTTCACATTGCCAGAACATGAGTCATGTGGATTATTAATCCACATGTCCCAAGTGTATTGGTGGGCTGCACCACGTGTACTTGATAATGTGGTGCAGCAATTGTAATTGTTGTGAAATATTTTACTTTGGTTAAATGATTATGTGTGAAGAACTGATGAACAATAAATGAAAAGAGAGATATAACATTAGAGAGAAAAAGAAACGTGTATGAAATTGGGGGATATAATTTGGGGGAGGGGATAGATATCATTAAATAACAAATCAGTTACATTGGAAGTTACAAATCCCACTAAACATGGGATGTGGGATAATGGATACCTATTACACAATAAGCCCCTAGACTATACAAATATTAAATAGGAATACCCACTAAAATATATTATTTACAACACTCCCCTTGGGGATTCCTATTGAGCCATTATTATGCTTCTCATGTTGCCTCGTTAAAACCTTCCGAGTAACAAAACCCAGTGGGAAAAAGAGTCTCGGTTAGGAAAAAGAGTACAACGCATAATATTTTCAACCAACAAATGTTGCCTCATTAAAACCTTGGCGGGTAACAAAAACCCTGTGGGAAAAATAAACCCCGCTCGAAGGAAAAAGAGTACAACAGGGCACACGGGTATCTTCTGGATACGGAATACCTGCACGGTACTCCCCCTCAAGTTAACTCCACTAAAACCTATAATGGAGCGAGCTCAGACAACCTGCGCAAGCCAATAGATTTAACATGTTTCTCAAAAGTGATTTTCAGTAATGACTTAGTAAATAAGTCTGCGCAATTGTCCTGACTTCTGATCTGTTGGATCACTATTTGCTTGAGCTCTTGTTGTTGCTGATTGAAGAAAAATTTCGGAGCTATGTGCTTGGTGTTGTCGCCTTTAATAAAACCCGTTTTCATCTGCTCGATACAGGCTGTATTATCCTCAAATATAACCGTAGGATCTTCTGTGGTAGCCAATTCACAGGAACCTCGAACATGCCCAAGCACGGCCCTAAGCCATGTGCATTCACGCACTGCCTCGTGAAGTGCTAAAATCTCGGCATGATTCGACGAAGTGGCAACTAAAGTCTGTTTTGTAGACCTCCAAGACACAGCTGTGTTCCCAATCATAAAGACATACCCAGTCTGGGAACGAGCTTTGTGCGGGTCCGATAGATAACCAGCATCGGCATACCCCACAAGTTTTGCATCCTTTAGTGATGCATAGGGGTAGAACAAGCCCATGTCAGTCGTACCACGAAGGTATCGAAATATGTCCTTTATGCCATTCCAATGGCGGCGTGTCGGTGCTGAGCTAAACCTAGCTAGTAGATTTACCGCAAACGCGATATCAGGTCTAGTACAGTGAGCTAAGTACAATAATGCACCTATTGCACTTAGGTATGGCACCTCAGGTGCTAACACTTCCTCTCCATCATCCACGGGAGGAAATGGATCCTTTGACCTATCCAATGATCGGACTACCATTGGCGTGCTTGATGGCTTCGCTTTATCCTCATTAAAGCGTCTTAACATCTTCTGGATGTAATTCGATTGATGGACCAAAATCCCATCAGCACGGTGTACTATCTCAAGCCCGAGACAAAAATTAGTACGTCCGAGATCTTTCATCTCAAATTCAGATTTCAGGAGTTGGGCTGTCTCCCTAACCTCTTCAGGTGTCCCAATCAAGTTCATGTCATCGACATAAACGGCAACTATAGCAAACCCAGAACCTGTCCTCTTAATGAACACGCAAGGACAAATATCGTTGTTCACGTATCCCCTTTCACTTAGGCGATTATACCACATCCTCCCGGATTGTTTCAAGCCATAAAGTGAACGCCTCAACCTTACAGAGAGCGTGTTCCGTGGTCTAGAACTACTTGTCTTAGGTACCATAAGTCCCTTCGGTACTTTCATATATATAACCGTATCTAGATCCCCATTAAGATACGCTGTGACCACATCCATTAGCTGCATAGTCAGTTCCTCGGATACTACTAAACTGACTAAGTATCTGAATGTAATAACGTCCATAACAGGAGAGTATGTCTCCTCAAAGTCAATCCCAGGTCGCTGAGAAAATCCTTGTGCAACAAGACGAGCTTTGTACCTCACAATCTCATTTTTCTCATTTCTTTTCCTTGTAAATACCCATTTGTATCCCACGGGTAGAACACCGGGAGGTGTAAGAGCAATTTGTCCAAACACTCCTCTTTTCGTTAATGAATCAAATTCAACCTGAATTGCTTTTTCCCATTTCGGCCAATCATCCCTTTGTTTGCACTCGTCCACCGATTGAGGCTCAATATCATCACTTGATATAATTTCAGTAGCTACTGTGTAAGCAAACACATCATTGATGATTATTTCATCCCGATGCCACACCTCATTCATGCATGAATAGCCGACCGAGATTTCCCTATTCTCGGGGATGGTTACTGATGTCGAGGCGTCCCCCGACGTCGTCTCCAAGACAGATCCATAGTCCGGAACTATTTCATGAGATGGATCGGGTGGGATCCCATTGTTACTAGTACTAACCATATTCAATTGTTGTGCATTCGCCCGTTTTCGGGGATGCAAATCCTTTGATCCTATTGGTCTCCCCCTCTTATGGGCCGGAAGATACGACTGGTTAGCCGGGATTGATGGCCTTCCCATATTTTGTCCATCTTGGACATCTATCCTTGCAGGCACATTTGCAGCTGGTATATGAGATCTCGTCACTTTAGCTAAGTCAGAGAATGAATCTGGCATGTTATTGGCTACTTTTTGAAGTTCAATTATTCTGCGTACTTCATATTCTCTGACTGCTGTAGGGGGATCGTGATGAGACATAGTGGGGTTGTTCCATTGTTCCACACGACTTCACGCCGTTCATCCCGAACGTTAGTGTGAACATTATTGCCTCCCCCTAACGGCGGGAAGACAGTCTCATCAAAGTGACAGTCCGCAAATCGTGCGGTAAAGAGATCGCCTGTCAAGGGTTCCAAATATCGTATAATAGATGGCGATACAAAACCAACATATATGCCCATTCGACGTTGAGGTCCCATTTTAGTCCGTTGTGGCGGAGCAATTGGCACATATACAGCGCACCCAAATGTGCGTAAATGAGAAATGTCTGGTGTATGCCCAGACACCAACTGTAACGCAGAGAAAGGTTGGGTCGCAATGGGCCTCAAACGTATTAACATCGCTGCATGCAATATTGCATAGCCCCAAGCAGAGATCGGGAGTTTGGTGCGCATAACCAAAGTCCGAGATATTCTCTGTAAGTTCTTTATGAATGCCTCCGCTAGGCCATTTTGGGTATGAACATGTGCTACCAGATGTTCCACGTCAATACCCAAGGACATGCAATAGTCGTTGAAAGGTCGCGATGTAAATTCTGCGGCATTATCCAGTCTAATAGACTTAATGGGATAATCTGGATAGTGAGCTCTCAACCGTATAATCTGAGTCAGGAGTTTAGCATATGCAGCGTTTCTTGTGGACAATAAATCAACATGTGACCATTTGGTCGAAGCATCAATCATCACCATAAAATACCTAAAAGGTCCACAAGGTGGTGTGATAGGTCCACATATATCCCCTTGGATTCGCTCCAAGAAAGCGAGAGAATCCTTACTCGTTTGTGCATAAGATGGCATAGGATCCAATTTTCCAATCGAGCAAGGTAGACACAACTTATCATTGTGTACTAGATCCTTATTCGTTAGTGGATGCCCGATAGAAGTATTAATTATACGACGCATCACGTTTTGACCTGGATGTCCCAACCGGTCATGCCATAGAAAATACCTGCTCGAATCACTTGGCTTTGAGCTATGAACAAGGTGTACCTCGGGCACTCGTATTGTGGTCCTATATAACCCAGTCGAGAGCCCCTCTAATTTCTCCAATGTACGTTTCGGGCCGTACAAATTAGAGGTAATGTACATATATTCGATTCCTTTTTCCTCAGTGGTTTCAACATGATAACCATTAGCTCGAATATCTTTAAAACTCAACAATGTTCTCCTTGAATGTGGAGCATATAAAGCCTCTTTAATGGCTAAAGCCGTGCCATTTGACAACATAATGTGGGCATTTCCAAAACCATCTATTAAGTCACATGTGCCAGATATTGTTATCATAGAGGTCCTAGGCATTATATTCATAAAATATAATCTATCCCTTAGGATAGTGTGCGTAGTTGCACTATCTGCCAGACATTCTTCCCCACATGTCATGCCTAGAAATAAATATATTATATTAAAACATTTACTTGAAAAAGTACAAGTAAGTTGATATCACCATAATAAATGGATTAAAAATAAAACCACACAAAAAATGGTCCAAAATAAACTAAACATAGTTCAAATCCAAATGTGGTTCAAAACATGACCACTCAAAAACAAGATATCTGACAAAAAATAACCAACTTAATGTCCAAAAGTTTTAAACATAAATTCTAAAAACATGAAATTACTACTCCATCCCACTCTGAGTCATGAGATCAGACGTGCCTAAATTCGGGAGCATAGTGATGGGATCCACATGAAGGACGTTGGTTTCAACATTATTAGTGTGTGCTGGCGCATTCCCATTTCCATCAGCCAAAATATTCTTTGCACGGCAGGTTCGTGCCCAATGTCCTGATCCACCACATTTGTAACATATATCCTTGTTCTGATTCTGATTCTAAGCCATATTTTGATTACCTCGACCTCGGTGACCACCTCGAATGCCTCCACGTCGGCCAATATTATTACCCCCTCTTGAGGCATTCCCTCTATAATGTGGAGGACCATTTTGTGGTCTGTTATAAGGAGTAAAGCCTCCCCTATCACCTCTGCCTCTATTATGGCGGCTCGGCCCCCTACCAGCGCCTCTACCTCGATTACCTCATTTGATAACATTTGCCTCCGGCAATGGTTGAGTGCCAACCGGACGAGCCTGATTATTCTTCAAAAGAAGATCATTGTTCTTCTCAGCGAGGAGTAGAGCGGTGATCAACTCTGAGAACTTAGTGTAGTTTTTGGCTCTATAATGTTGTTGGAGAATCAAATGAGAGGCAGGAAATGTGGAATATGTATTTCCAAAAGCTGAATATCAGTTAATTTCTCTCCACAGAACTCCAGTGTGGACTTTATGCGACATACCTCTGAGTTATACTCATTAATTGTTTTGAAGTCCAAAAACCTCAAAGTATTCAACTTATTCATTGCTTCTGGCAATAAAATAGTCTTTTGGTGATCAAAACGACTAGCCAGGGCATCCCAAAGTTTCTGGGGATCCTCAATTGATGAATAGTCCAACCTAAGGGCCTCATCCAAGTGTTTCCTGATCAGAATCATAGCCTCAGCCTTTTGAGCATCATTTAGCAAGTTGTCCACTACAATTGCCATGCTCAGTTTCTTAGATGTCAAATGGATCTTGATATCTCTTGTCCAACTGATGTAGTTCTCGCCAGATACACTCAATGGCATAAAATCAAATTTGCTCAGGAGATCCATCCTACAAGCAAATTCATTAAGAAAATATGAGTATTTTACGGGCATATAGCCTCCATAAATAATTTAATTGAACCTATGCCATTTTGTTCCATTTCTTGATTCATAACGAACTCTGTGGTTTTAATCTAAGGGAACTCCAATCCCAATATTCATGAACCACGAGTTCACTCACATTTGTTTATCATGTCTTAATTATAAATAAATTAAACAATGTAAATTAATTGCAAATTACAAACGTACATGCCTCACACATAAATTCCATGGATAATTAATAGCTAGTTCATTTAAACAATTGATAGAACAACAAAAGCATGTTAGTCTCCAATACTTTTCTGAACCGTATTTAGCATTAATGTTTGATGACTAAAAGGGCATTGAAAATGTAAATTTAGTTATTTTTTTCATTGAGAATGTAATTTACTAAATATATATTCATGTCAATTTCTTTTGCAAATAACGAAAAACATATTTTGTTTTCTCCCTTTTCCAATCACTCAGAAGTATTACTAACCTCAAATTAGTTTGACCCGAACAGACATAATCCATGTATCAGGAGTTTTTTTTTAAAAAAAAAAAAAATTGGTAATTTTTTAATCCAAATTTGCAAAGAAGTATGTGACAAGTCATGTTTTCTAAAATTCACCAATAATCCAAAATCCAAATAATGAATGAATTAAGTTTCAAATTCTATGAATTGAAGAACCTGTTACACCAATTAAGACACCTAGACTCTTATACTTTAGTTTCGTGGATTTAGTTCAACTGTCTACAATAATTCTAGATCCAACCACATAATTTCATAATTATTTCATGCATGTAATTAATGTGGTTCTACATATATATTTGAGTGAATAATCATGCGATGCATATGTCGTAGCTAGGGTACATCAATAGCAATATATAAACAGAGAACATATATACTTGAAGCAATATATAAACAGAGAACATATAAATTTTCGGTTGCAACATCCAAATATATATTAATAATTAAGTCATACAATTGTCTATTCAATGTTCAGTTAGCCTTTAAAATATTTATTCATCTTGTATTTAATACATATAAGATTATATCCATTAGATCCAATATCATAAATCAATTCCTAATATATAAACATACGTGAACAGTTGACAATTGCAAATAGCAGACTGCAAAAATTGAAAATGTAAAAGATCACATTTTATTCTTTTCAAACATGCCAGGGTCGATATATAAATGGAAGCAAACCCATATATTTTATATCTTTCATGAATCAAAAGAATACAGTCACAATTCAAAAGTAGTATTGATTATAGGTTTAAATTTCTTAAGGCATGTAATGAACTATATAAATTTTTTAAACCGTAGAGCATGCTTCAAAACATAAAATTCCAAGATTTAAAACAAATAATTCATAAGGATTTAGAAGGTAGAAGGCTCACTTGAGAATTTTTAATAACACCAAAGGTTATGAATGATTGATCCACAAACCTCGTTCTTTACCCGAACAAAAGATTCCTTCAACAATCACCTTCCACGATCACAAAGAGACTATCGTGTTGATAACGTGTTGTGAAATATTTTACTTTGGTTAAATGATTATGTGTGAAGAACTGATGAACAATAAATGAAAAGAGAGATATAACATTAGAGAGAAAAAGAAACGTGTATGAAATTGGGGAATATAATTTGGGGGAGGGGATAGATATCATTAAATAACAAATCAGTTACATAGGAAGTTACAAATCCCACTAAACATGGGATGTGGGATAATGGATACCTATTACACAAAAAACCCCTAGACTATACAAATATTAAATAAGAATACCCACTAAAATATATTATTTACAACAGTAATAAATAAATTCAAGGTCTTTTTCGAAGGAACATGTTGATGAGGAGGGATGGTAGGTTCAGGCCTATGAAGGGCGGATTCCCCTGAACCTTCACCAATGTTAGCACTAGCAGGGGGGACTTCTGGCTTGACCTTAGGAGATCGAGGAGGAGAGACATCCATTCGTTGAAATATCTCACCATCATCATCATCGTCAGAGGAGCTGACAGCCAGAGTCCTGATTTTCTTACGAGGTGGAGGATCAGCCTTGGTGGAGCGACGCTTGCCCTTAGAACTCATCTCCTAACATAGAAAAAGGACATCAGGACAGAGTAGAAAATAAGACAAGGTAAGTTACAAGTGATTACCTCCTCATCAAAACTGCCCACGATTATGGCACTAGTGCCACCTCGTTGAAGAAAGAGCGGACATGAGCGTCGGATATACACGACACGGAGGTCAATTACCTTGTCAGAAGAAGAGTGAGTCCCAGAATCCTGGAGTGATAGAGAAATGGTGGTAGAAGGGGCCAGCAGACTGGCAGTCTTGAGAGGAATGCCAAGAGGGATGACAGGTTCTTTAATAGCCTTATTTTTGGCAACTTGAGAGGAAGAGGGTTTCTTTCCTGCAGAAAGAAGGAAATTAGTTAGTATGCAACAACGCATATGAAAGGAAAACAAGGAAATCAAGCTACTTGGATGATCAAGGGCGATGGCAGTCCCATCTTTGTATTCACATAAAATATAAATCTTGGACATAACATGGGGGTCATCAGCGTGGTACCCCGAAAATGAGACTTGGGGTCTAGGCTGAGAATTTGTACTGACAATAGGGACAGAGGCATTGGGCAAAGACCATGATGGCTCGACAAAGTCAAGAAGTAATGGAAGAGAAGGGCCAAAATGTTTGTAAAATGTATACCAGGGAATCCAGGGAGGCTCACTGGGACCCCCTCCCCGTTGTTTGGCCAACTTCGAATGAGCCAACATGGCTCTGCGTACTCTATCATTTTTTATCATCTCAAAATTAGTTGCGGCTTTCTCAAAAACTCTATACTTATTGTCAGGATCCCGTATCACATTGTAAAACTTTTGAAAACGATAAATGATGGCATGCATACCTTTCTTTGAGGCCTTTACAATGGCAGAAACAGAGGGTTCAAGAAACGGGCCATCACATGAAATGATTTATGGATGGTTAGGAATGGTAAATGCGGTTGCAGCAGTGTGGAAAGTGGCCTTGCGAGTAAAAGCGAGGTAACCGTCCCACCATTTGTTGAAATCAGGAGAACTTCCAGAGCTGGGAATGTAGATTCTGAAAACGAACGCATCCCGTGCCTCATGCCAACACTTTCGGAGTTCATCGAAATTGTCCATGTCTGCTAACTCTACAAGATTGGCACTTTGCACTCTGTAAATACAATTTAGTTTGCATTTTGCACTCTAGTGTGTGTTTTGAAAAAGAAATTCAATGATTGAAGGGTATAATAGTTATTTTCGAATATTTTTGACACTTTGCACTCTAAAAGTATAGATTTTAACACTTTGCACTCTGAAATATAGAATATTGACACTTTGCACCAAAAAATTCTGACATTTTCAACCCCGACTTAATTTGATAATTTACATAATGTAAAGAACATGTAATATAATAATATGTTAGATATGTAAATGTGTATTTTAAATAGAAAGTAAATAATCTAGACGATACTTAAAAACAAAATGAAGACAATGTCTTTTTTTTAATCTAGATTTTATTGAGAGAAAATGTTAAAATAAGTTATTATAAAGTAAAATAAATTTAGAATGACAAGTTCATGATTGGTGTGCATAGAAATGACCGACATTCATGAGTTTATTTTCTTTTTAAAAAAAATACATTAGGGTGCAAAATGTCATACAAATTATATTTTTAGGGTGCAGAGTTAGGGGTGGGCGTTTGGATCGGGTTTTTTGGGACCTGTCCCGACCCGTTTGGGTATTTCTCGTTTGTGACAAAAAAACGGGTAGTTTGACATTCGGGTTCGGGTCCCTAACCCAAAATATATTTTCGGGTTGGGTATTAGGTATGAGATTCACACCTGAATGGGTATTTCGGGACCTGTTCAGATATTTAAAAAAAAGATAATTCATAATAGAATTAATATGTTTAGTAGCTAAATATTATAACTGAACAATTAATAATTTAATTCTAGAATGTAGGAAAATATTTTATCTATCTAATATCAATGGCGGTTGCAACAATACTTTAATTCAGTTTAAGAATGAAGCATATTTCATTTTATAAATATATATGATTTTAATATATATTACAGAGGTGTTTTAAGTAAGTTTTTATCAATTTCTTTAATAATTTATATGGCCAATTACGATTAATCCGCTACAAGTTTTATGATTATATAACTATGATTAGAGTTAAATCTATCCTAATTAAGTAGTGAAGTTTATGACTCTTTGTTTTAAAGGAGAAAATTGTTAATAAACTTTGCCATGCATTTAAGTACTAGAGTATTATATAATTTCATACGAACTCAGAATTATGACGTAAGAGAAAAATTAATTATTTCATAGCTACCCAAGCTGATTGGGATCATCATGTATATCAACAAAATTTATTTATAATTTTACATACATATATGTTAAAAAAAAAATTCTTGAAAAAAAAAGTGAAATTTCGGGTACCCGAAACCCAATACCTGAAATACCCAATAATTTTAGGTACCCGACAGATCAGGTCGAGTTTCGGGTGTGAAAATTCACTACCCGCCAGGTCGGGTACCCGACCCGAAATACCCGACCCGCGCCCACCCACAGAAGAGTGCCAAAAAATTTAAATTGGGGTGAAAAATGCTAATATTTTTTAATTTCAGGATACAAATTACCAACATTCTATATTTTAAGGGTGCAAAATCTATATTATCAAGGTGCAAAGTGAAAAAAAAAAATCAAAATAACCATTCTACCCTCTACCAATGAATTTTCTCACTAAAACACATAATAGGGTGCAAGTGCCAAATAAATTATATGTCCAAGGTGCAAAGTTCCAAAAATTTGAAGTCAGGGTGCAAAGTGCCAAAATTCTATAATTACAGGATGCAAAATGCCCAAAACCCTTTAAAATTAATGAATTAATGTCTATGTCTTATCCAAATTGTTAGCCTATGTATAGATGGTTTGGTATTTGCACTTAGTAAGAAATGTGAAAAATCGTTAATATTAGAAGAGTAATGTAATTCTTGTAAAATTATTTTCAGATTTTGGAATTGAATGAAAGGATATTCCTCTTTCTCCTCCTCCTGTTCCTTTTAAATTGCCGTTGCGTTTTACACCATTATAACATTTTTAAGGTTTCTACATATTCAATTCCATTACGGTAGGAATATGTTAGTAGTTTCAAAATTCAGTGGGACTACCTATAATTTTTCCAAACCTCGAGGATATGTATGTAATTCTACCTTAAAATAAGTTTGAATCATTGGAGAAGATATCCGTCTTTGTTCGAAAAGTCAACAATTGCCTTAGAGACACAAAAATTCCAGGGGGTCTAACTAAGATTACATTGACTTGGATTTGGCAAAATTTCAGACCTCAATTTTTTTGCTTCTTCTGCTCATCAATAATACCAGGAGCTGAGAACATTTTGCCAGGTTTAGTGCTTTCAGAAATTTCTTTCGCGCGAGGACGTATAAGGTATGTAGACCTTTTCTATTTACTCTTTTACCTTATAAGGCTTATTTATCTGTTATCTTTCAATCGTAATTTGCAGATCCTTTATTTATCATCTCAAAATGTAAAGTACATAAGAAATAATTGTGTTACGAAAATGTAATTCTGAATTAACCGTCTAAATTCATGAAAAGCTTCACAAATTCAAATTTATTAACTTGAAATAACTTGTATTAATATCTAATAACTCTCTCGATAATATTTTATTGACTAAACAAATTATTCTCGAAGAGAAGTTTGAACATATGAAATTATGTTTTGTAATCAAATTGTATATCATCAATAGTCAAATTATTTTAAATTATATATTAATGGAAAATATTATTTATATCAACGGTTATTAAGATTAAAATCATTTTGTAAAACATTGAAAGATCATTTCACCTCGGTTTTCAAAAACTTTGCCTATTTGGAAGGGTTTTGCAGGTATCGGTTTAAAAAAAATGGTTCGGGTAGTTTCGGTGAAATTTTTGAAACCTCATTGGTTAGGTTTTAGATGTTGGGTTTCTTGGTTTTGAAAAAGCTGAAACCCAACTTGGATTGGGTTTGGATGTTGGGGTTTGAGGGAAAAAATAGGTGGCGAGTGTCAAATCAATATTTTTTTTACAAAGTTTGGGAGAAAAAATAAGTGGTATGTATCAAATCAATGTTTTATAGGTTCCAAGAATTCGTATATGAGTTTCTGAATATGTTTGTGATGAGTTTCATGAGTTTTACTAAACTCAATTTGGAAGAGTTCTGGCTCAATTTCACGAGACCGGAGCCAGAACCCAGCCAAATAGAAGAAATTATTTAGTGTAACCGCTGTATCACCTCATTAAGTACACGTGGTGCAACCCACCAATACTTGAGACATGTGGAGTGATAATCCACATTGCCCATGTTCTGACAATGTGAACACAATTTTTTGAAATCATATTTTTTGGAAACATGACAAGAATATAGGATGATGATGTAGGAAAAAATGGGCAATATTTTGAGATAATTTATATTAGTCAAGGATATGTTGGATTTGTGACTTGAGATCATGTTTGGTAATTGTTAGCTAGGGTGTTTATTAATTATATTAGAAACATTATTCTTTTAGGATTCTACTAACATTTAGAAGAAAATTAGATTATAAATTTTATTCTTTTTAGTAATATTGGTATTTTAGGGTTTGTGTCTATATAAAGTCTTGTAAGCCCAAAGGCTGAAGATGACTTTTGACTCTTGCTTTTATGAACTTTAGTTATTTTCTCTGTTTTGAGAATAAATTTTCATAGCTTTGACGTTGGTCTGGCTATTTGCACTTCCGTTCTACGTCAAGTGTTACCAGAGCAAGGATTGCCTTGTAATGACTACAAGACAAGAAGAAGTCAACAACCCTACTGACGTTGGTCGTAGGTTAGACACCCTAAAGACAGATTGCCGTGAGATTTGTGACAACATATGAAAACTCACGATCGCCATCGCTACGGGGGAGGTCACTGTCAATAGGAACTTTGTGCCAGGGTTTGCCCATGGCCTTTCTGATTGGCACATAAACTCTGATGTTTCCAGCTTTGATGGTAATCTTTATGTAGAAGATTTTTTAGATTGGATCTCGGAGATGGAGAAATTTATGTCTATGAGGGAGGTACCCGAAAATAAGATGGTAAGATTGGTTGCCTCCAAATTAAAGGGACATGCTGCTTTTTGGTGGAATCAATTGCAAAGCAATAGGTTGCGACAATATAAAGATCCAGTTCGTACATGGAGGAAAATGAAGCAGCTATTGTTGGAACGATTTATGCCCCCGATTATGAAAAGTATTTATATCAGCTATATAAAAATTGCACGCAAGGTAACATATCTGTTTCCAATTATACATCTGAATTCATTAGGTTGGTAAGGTGGAATAATTTGTGTGAAACAGATTATCTAGTGCGTTCAAGATATATTAATGGTCTTAGAACTTCTCTCCGAAATCGAATTGGACTATTAACTACGATTGATGAGGCTTACAATTTGGCTCTGGAAGCTGAATTTTTGGAGAAACAGGCTACTAATTATGTTAGTAAAAAATCAATAGATGCTAAGGAAAGAAAAGAAGTAACCGTCATCACTCCACAAGTGTCGTCTGGAGATTCTTTAGGTGAAGATAATACTCAATCCAAAGAAACCAACACTTATCTGTTCGATTTAAATAGTCAAATAAACATTAGCTCTCAAGAGTTAAATCCGAATCCTGTTGTTGGTAAACATTATCAGTCCACTATTTTGAACGATGAGGTACATATGGATACAAGTCCTACAATGTTAGATATACATGCTAGCGAGCATGTCGATTGTAGTTATAAGGATCAAAATAGTACTTATTTGTTGGACATGGATGATGATAAATTAATTATATCCCCGACGAAATTTGTCGTAAAAAAATATCATCTCATCGAGATTGATGCCTTTAGTATTGTTGATCTTCCAGAGAACAAAGAGATTTCAAAGATGCTCGATGTTGCTGGAGTGTATCTTTTAAAGAAGACGTACTTCTTTATTCATATTATAGCTCTGGGACGAGCTCTTTTGAAGAAAAGGAGAATGATGTAGGGGAAAATGGGCAATATTTTGAGATAATTTATATTAGTCAAGGATATGTTGGATTTGTGACTTGAGATCATGTTTAATAATTGTTAGCTAGGGTGTTTATTAATTATATTAGAAACATTATTCTGTTAGGATTCTACTAGCATTTAGAAGAAAATTAGATTAGGAATTTTATTCTTTTTAGTAATGTTGGTATTTTAGGGTTTGTGTCTATATAAAGTCTTGTAAGCCCAAAGGCTGAAGATAACTTTTGACTCTTGCTTTTATGAACTTTAGTTATTTTCTCTGTTTTGAGAATAAATTTTCATAGCTTTGACGTTGGTCTGGCTATTTGCACTTCCGTTCTGCGTATTATCACTCTACATGTCTCAAGTATATTGATGAGCTGCACCACGTATACTTGATGACATGATGCAGAAATTGCACTAAATAATCTCTAGTCAAATAGACACCAGAGGTCATATTTAAAAATTAAGTCGACAGATTTAAGATATTAATAAAGTTATTTCAAATCAATAAATGAATTTGTGTAACTTTCTCATGAATAGGCGATCTATTAAGTATTGCCTTTGGTTAATGCATTTATATCTTTTGCATTTTTCATCCTAGTTTTTATATACATTCACACTTTACCCCCTAATATTTTGAGAAGTTACAGTATATAATTTTGCTGGAAGTTTGAAGGAATAATATGGAGATTATTGCATTTATTGTGCCACAACTAACAAATGAAGAGCATGCAACTATAAGTTTTGAAACGGTGGGGGTTAAGATCAAAATAGTGATTAGAATGGGGGGTAAAGGTGCGATATTCCCAAACTATTTTTTTTAAACATCTTTTTCCTTCTTGCTGCGCTAGAGATTTTTTAATCTTTTCCAATTATGGTTTGCAATTTTGAACTGATATACCAAATATTATCTCAATGACATGACATATTACATATAAGCTTAAAGTCAAATTAAGGGTGGACCATGGCTTAATCAAGATATACCAAATTGGGCCACTATGATCAAATCTGCTCAATGTTATCAACCTCATAAATATAGACATATATGGTACGTCGAACTACATCAAAATAGTTCCCTATGAATGATTACATCACTGAACATATTTCAAGAATCTGGTCAATCTATATCGACATACATGGTATATCGATATAGACCTTCTAAACTTGATCTCCCAATTGTCTTTTGATCATGCTAGCTATTCGACCAGATTAGTCAGATCGACCAAGTCGATCCGATCGAGCATATATATTAGATTATGATAAAGTTGATCCTATCATATATTCTACTATAAGTACATCGATGTACCACATAGATTGAAAACATGATCGTAACAGACTTGATCCTAGCATGCATCGATGACAAAATTCGTTAAAGTTGATTTACGATCTTCTGGTCAAAGAGATGTTTTTATAATTTACAAAAAGTTAGGGAGTTTTGGGTATTTAGGGTACTTTACCTCATGAGTCTGTCTATAAATTACTCTAAATAATATATGGTAGAATTAAGTAGAGTTGAACAATATAGGTAAGTTTGTTGGATTTTGTTATCGAGTGTGAGATTATAGTTAAACTTTATATTTAAATGATTTGAGTTCAACAAAATTTTAATTTTAATTTTAATTAAGTCAATCATAAGTCGTCCTTGAATATTTTTACATATATATATATATATATATATATATATATATATATATATATAATTTTTTTTTTTTGGATTACCCAATCGAAATTGGATGAGGTTTCAAAATCTACCAAACCGTAAATATAGTTAGGGCATCTCCAACCCAAAAGAGAGGGGGAGGAGAAAAGGGAGAGATCCTTATTTTATTATTTTTTGTAAGATTTAATTACATTGTATTTTTAATCAGATATTTAACATTATTAGTTTATGAAATTTAAATTTGTCTTTGAAAGTAAAATTTAGACAAAACGTACGAATATGAAAAAAATTATTTTAAAATTTTAATTAATTTAATAACATTATAATTTAAATTTTAAGTTATTATAAGGGAGGGGGAGATTTGGAAGATTCTTCCTCGGACCTGGTCCAGGATTTTTCTTCTTTTTTATTTTTCTGTCTTTTCTCTTCTTCTTTTATTTTTCCTTTTCTTCATTAATAACTAAATTTATCTTATACAATTAAAAAAAATTGACATATTTTGTGTTGTAAATTTATAATACGATGTTTGTTTCTATCAAAATTATTATTTGTATTTTCCACGCATTTCTTCTTTAAAAATATTTAATGTCTAAATTAATTCTATAAATTTTTTTTTATAAATTATAGCACAAAATGACACAATGAATTTGTAAATTCACATCTTTGGAAATAAAAAAAAAGTATAGCTAGAACAACATTGAACGACTACCAAAAATACATGATATATATAAAAAAACTACCACTATAAGAAAAATAAAATTTAGTGACTGTTATAAAACTAAGTTAATTGGAACAACAACTAACTAGAATAAACAATGTAAAAGACAAGATAGAGTAGGAAGAGAAGTTCTTTTTATTTCATAGATGATTGTGTATACAATTCTATGTATAAACACCTTACAACACTCCTGTTTATTGGACTAGAAAAGCAACTCAAAAGCCAAAGATTGCAAGACAATTAGTACTTCATTAATGTTGGTCAATACATAATATATATGTCCTTTCATATGTTGAGTTCAAAGGTTCATCATAAGGTTAATGAACTTCCAAATGCATCCACCTAATATTAGTTTCATAACACTCCCCCTTGGATGCATGTTGCTTATGGAAAATGCCTTGTTAAAAACCTCGTCAGAAAAACCCAGTGGGAAAAACCTGAACAAGAAAAAAAGAGTACATATCCATCTGGGGCTGATAAGTGTGTAACACTGCCTCGTTAAAACCTTGCCAAGAAAACCCATTGGGACAAAACCTGGACGAAGGAAAAAGAGTACAATGTGTGGATTATTAATGACACGCTCCCCCTGATGCTGGCGTAAGGTCCACAAATTGATGCATTCCAATATTATGACCATCAATATGAATGACATAGTGGGCAATGCTTTAGTGAACAAATCAGCAAAATTATTGCTTGACTGAATTTATTGAACATTTACCATTTTTTTCTGAAGATCTTTGGTGAAGAAAAACATTGGTAATATGTAATTTGTTCAGTCACCTATCATATACCCATTCTTGATTTGAGAAATACAAGTGGCATGATTCTTGGAAATGTTGAATCGTAGACCTTAATCATAAGCATAACACACGATATGTGGATTGTAACCTCTGATTAAAACAAGCACATGTCGTGGTTGTTCCACAAAGATAGCATAATACATGTTTAATTTCATTCAATATATGCATGTAGATGCAGAGTTATATCTTTAAATGCAATATCCGACATCATACAATTTGCAGAATACATTAAAGCTCTAATTGCATTTAGATAAGGTACTTCAAGACCTAACAGTTCTTCGTTGTCCTCTTGAGCACAAAATTGATATTTATTTATATCTAAAGATCGAACAACCATAAGAGTGCTTAATGGATGAACTTTATCCATATAAGATCTTTTCAGAATTTTCTTTATATGGACAAATATATTCTCTAATAAATGCTCGATCTACAGGCCGAGACAAAACTTTGTTATTTCGAGATTTTTCTCCGAAACTATTTCATCAAGTAGTTTGCGGTCTCAATGAGCTCTTCAAAAGTCCTCACGATATTTAAAATCATCAGCACATACCGCCATAATAGAAAACTCATTTCAAAATTTTTCAATGCAAAATACATGGACAAATTGGATTGTGCACGAATCCTTCTTTTACGAGGTATTCATTTAGCTGGTTATACCACATCAGACCAGATCACCATTACTCGTATAAGCATCGTATTTGTTTATTAAAAGACGAGCATGAGACTATTTAAATCCTTTAGGAATTTTAATATAAATATCACTGCCCAATGATCTATCTAATATGCGGTAATTACATCCATAAACACATTTCAAGTCCTTCAGGGACTACAAATCAGTTAAATACCGCAACGTGATTGCACCAATCATGGGGGAATATGTTTCATCGTAGTTATTGGTCTCTGTGAGAATTCGTACAAGAAGTTGTGTTTTATATCTCACATTTTCATCATGTTTTCGTAAAATTATATGTTTGTGACATATAAATTTCACGTATTTGGGCGTGCGGACAACTAGTCCAAATACTTTTACAAATTAATAGCGATCTTGAATCGCATCTTTCTATAAGGCCAAATTATTTATTTATTTATGTCGACATTAAATTAACCGTTCACGGTTCAGGATCCTGATTTATAACTTTTATTTAGTTCGACCCGAATAAGCGAAACTATTATTTATAATTACTTTGCATTCCATCCCAGTTTTATTTTTGTTTCATGTGCCTCTTAATGGGCATCTCGTGATCTAGACTGATCAGTCATTTTTATTTTATAGCGCTTTATTTTTAAACAGATTTCTCCTCATAAGGAAATTTCTTTCAAAAGTTTTCTTTTGCACCAATAGTAATTTCACACTTTAATTGCGTATATAGTATGCTAGCATATTATCCTTCAAGGACTTCAATTCATGTTGGTGCAATTTTCAATTCTTGCTCATACTATTTGTGCGTGGACCAAGCTGAGACAAGTAATGTACATTTATGTACTCATGTCAAAATAATTTCACGCTATTCTACATGCAATGACATCAATTCTCCCCCTAACGGCGAGAAAATTGTCTCAAAAAAAAATTATCATGATATTTTGATTTAACCATATCATCTCGTCAGACGTTTAAAATATATGGTTATAGCCTCGTCAGGCGTTTAAAATATATGATTACAGTCGGGAAATAAAAACTAATCGACACGTCTTTGTAGACCCATATATGTTCATTTTGGTGGAAAAATCAGAACATAAATTGCACAATCATAAATTTTAATTGAGAATTATTAGGCTTCCAGCCTGATACAAGTTGCAACGTTGTCATCAATCTTATACTTGAGCAAGAATCTCAGCAAAAGCGATACGTGTTGACAATAGACGTATTTAAATAAAAAAAAAAAAAAAACTTTTACAGGACCATGAAATTACATAATAGTCCACAAAGTGGATCTGTAAGTCCACATACATCCCATTAAAATTATCATAAAAAGGTTTGGGATTCACGACCAATCTTGACAGTAGATGGTCTTACAATTTACTTTCTTTGTGAGCAATCAACACACACATACTCATGAGGTAAATAATCAAATGATTATTTAAAAGATGCCCGTAATAATTCAGCGCATTTGTAATTTTCCCTGGATGACCAAGTTTATCATGCCACTTCATAATATTATGGATCATTGAACTTCTGGTTCAACTTAAACTTCTGATCCAACATTGCTTATGATCGCATAATTCATTTTGATGAGAAAACTGGGATTTTATTCAACAAAATTTTTCTGGCATGAAATATTGGATGTAGTATAAGTATATTTCATATTCCCCTCATATATATAATTTCCATATGATATTCGTCAATACGTTCTTCAAGACGTATTTCTTTGAATTCAACAAATCCATTTTGGATTTTATAGAGCACAAAGCTTCTTTTACAAAAATATTTGTTCATCCAGATAATTTATATTTGCTCTTCTGGAGTCTTTGTAGTATACCTCAATAAGTATAACTTTTGCTTTTGCTAAGTTCAAGTTAGATAATATTTTCAATCTCGAAGAATTGTGTGTGTCGACCTACTGTCAACTAAATAAATATTTCCACCATTCATTTTTACAATGCTCACATAATTGTTCATGCATCTTCAAGATGCTCACATAATGTGTGCATAAGCTAGCATATGAACCAATTTTCCAATAGAACATGGTACACTCAAGTTATCACTGTGTACTAGATCCTTATTATTTATTAGTGGATGCCCGATATAGCGCATCACATTTTGATCTGGATGTCCCAGCCGGTCATGCCATAGAAAAATACATGCTCGAGTCAGTTGGCTTCAAGCTCAGTGGTTTCAATGTGGTAACTATTAGCTTGAATATATTTAAAACTCAACAACGTTCCCCTTGAACGTGGAGCATACATAGCCTCTTTAATGGTTAAAACAGTGCCATTTGACAACATAAGGTGGGTATTACCAAAGCCATCTATCAAATCATATGTGCCATATATTGTTGTCATAGAGGTCTTAATAGGCATTATATTAACTATCTATCCCTTAGGATAGTGTGCGTAATTGCACTATTAGCCAGACATTATTCCCCACATGTCATGCATAGGAACCAAATATATTCCAATTTAAACATTTACTTGAAAAAGTAAATCGAGCTAATACCACTAAATACCATAATAATCGGACCAAAATAAAATCACCCAAAATGTGGTCCAAAATAACCGAACATAGTTCAAATATATAAATGTGGTTCTGCAAACATCAAAGGATTCCACCTATTTGTCGCTTCTAGCAACAAGAATAGTCTTTTGATAATCAAAAAGACTAACCAGGACATCCCAAATTTTTCTGGGAATTAATGAGTAGTCCAACCTAAGGACCTCATCTAAATGTCTCCTGATCAGAACCATAACCTCAGCATTTTGGGACATCAGTTAGCAAATTGTCCCCAACAATTGTAATGCTCAATTTCTTACGGGCATATAGTCTCCATAAGTAATTTAAACCCCTTTGGTTCCATTTATAATAAATTATATGGTTTTAATTCCAGGGAACTCCAATCCCAATATTCATGAACCCCAAGTGCACTCACATTCATTTATCATGCAATCATATATAATCATTCACCACATGCATAAGGTAAAACATAAAGGCGAATTCCCTTACAATTTGAAAACTTATGCCCCAAAAATAAGATATGATAAATAAATGAAACGACAAAATTAAATTACAAATTACAACTCGGGAATTTAAATTTCATAGGATCAAACATAGTTCTGAAATTTATACCAGTAACTCACATTTAAGGTAAACACATATTCTTCAAATCAATGTAATCAATTAAAGTGATCTACAAATTGACATACGTTAAATCCAAACATAAAGATGAATTGCCTTACATACCAAATGAAGATAAAAGAATTTCTAGCAGTAACTAAATTATTCATAAGGAACAATAATCATGTAGTACATAATAAAGATAAAACCGTTTTGAAGTTTTGAGATTCAATTCCTTAAAACACATCTGACATAAATAATAACACAAAAATCTATCTGCTAAAATAATCCAAGATACCGTCGGTCTCAATTCACTGAACTTTATAAAATTTAATCAAATTCTCATGTCATGTGTTTTAGGAAATGAACTGAAGTAATAGTATTCTCAAATATCAAACGAAAACGAGTAAACCATCAATTTCAATAGACCGAAATAGCTATTATAGAACTAATTGCTTTGTTGCCAAAAAGAGATTAATTGTAAAGACATTCTTTAAATGGAATTGTTGTCATGATTCAAGGATAGACATATATTAATATATAGATGCATTAATTTATTCATAGTTTCATAGGATGATCAATATCATGTCTAAACAAGAAACTGAAATCCTAAACGTGGATGAAATTCATCCATTTAAGCAGTTTGAAAATTTGGAATCCCGAAACAATTTTAGAAGTCAAGTAATAGATGGTGGGTTTATATATAATAATCATTTTACTACTAGATATCTTATGTGACTGATGATCACAAGCATTATGTAAAACAAACCAAAACTCTTGTTTACATGAATCGCTAGCATACACTTTATGATTAATCATCCAATTCATGTGTTCCAAATAAACAAAAATATAAATCGAAAGGGTAGCATACACTTTAGATCACATAATTAGACTATGGAATTAATTAACAGAACCCATCAAATTTTGCCGAATAGATAAAAACTTCAGTTTTTGGCAACATTAAACTTAAACCCTAGAACATGCTTTAGAATCATAAATTTTTCATATTTAGAGCATATAAAATTAATAAGGGTTCAAGTTGTTTGTTAATTTGATCATACCAGAGAGAGGTTGTGGCTACTTCCTTCAACTTTTTCGTAAACTTCTGATGGCTGCCGTTTCATTTACAGGTACTGGGATGACGATCCGAACGGTCAAAATTAAGATCCTGGTGTGATGAACCTTCAGTCCAAATTTGAATAGGATCCAACGGTGGATGAGGCCGGAATCAATGAAAAATCGAAGCTGCTGCATGCAAATCCGAAAATCTACACCTCCAAGTATTTTCCTCTTTTCTCTCTTATTTTGTGATATATTTCATAACCTTGAAATCGATTTATAGAGCAAATTCGTGCTGATAACGTGTTATAAAACTAAGTTAATTGGAATAACAACTAACTAGAATAAACAATGTAAAAGACAAGATAGAGTAGGAAGAGAAGTTTTTTTTTATTTCATAGATGATTGTGTATACAATTCTATGTATAAACACCTTACAACACTCCTATTTATAGGACTAGAAAAGCAACTCAAAAGCCAAAGGTTGCAAGACAATTAGTACTTCATTAATGTTGGTCAATACATAATATATATGTCCTTTCATATGTTGAGTTCAAAGGTTCATCATAAGGTTAATGAACTCCCAAATGCATCAATATTAAGTTACATTGTTGAAATTGTCAGTTTTTGCCTATGTTTAGTGACAAAAATGTTAATTTTTTCACAATAACAATAGTGACAAGTATAATAATGATAAAATATATTTTTAAATTGTCACTAATGGTTATTTGTGACAAGTGTATGAAGTAAGTTATCATTATTGACAATTAGTGACACCCTTTTAGAGACACACTATAAGAAAAATAAATTTTAGTGACAAAATATTAAGTGACATTGTTGAAATTATCACTTTCTGCATATATTTAGTGACAAAAATATTAGTTTTGTCACAATAAAAATAGTGATAAGTGCAATAGTAACAAAATATATTTTTAAGTTATCACTAATGACGATTAGTGACAAATGTGTGTAACTTAAATTGTCACTATTGACAATTAGTGACACCCTTTCAGCGATAATCTAGTAACAATAAATATTGCCACTACAATTTAGTGATAACTTTTTAGTTGTCACTTTTGGGGTATTATTAAATGTCAATAGTGATAACTTAGTCACAACTCTCGTCACTAGTGTATCTATAAATATCATTTTAGTGACAATATATAAATTGTCACTTTGTCTTTTACTATTTTATTATTAAAATTTGAATTTTTTGTAGTGACAATTTAAAAATAATAGATATTGTCACTAGTGATGCTTTTTTAGTTGTCATTTTTTCCCTATGTATTTGATTTGTGTAAAAGAATATTAGTTATAAGAAAGAAAAAATAAAGAAGAATGAAAAAGAAAATAATAAAAGAAAGGAGGAATAAAAAAAACAGAAAAAATGTAGACCACATGGTCTAGGAACTGGACCAGGTCTATAGAAGAATCTCCCCCTATATTCTTTGATTTGGGATTATTATTAAGCTGATGATATATATTTGAGCCACTGCCACTGTGTTTAATCTCTCAGGAATGGGTGATACTATGGCCCCGAGCTTGAGTGTGCAGGCTAGTGACCTATTTTTATATTTGAAGAACAAAAGAGATTACATAAATGGTTTAGGTGACAAATTACGTTTGCTTTCATGGGAGGTGAGCTTCATTAATTCAAGGATGGAACTAGTTGATGCTTTTCTAGAAATCTCTGTCTCGAAAGAAAAGTCTGGCGAATACTACATTTTGCAGAAAAAATTTGAAATTTTCCACAAAAAATACAAGAAATTCCTTTCTAAGTACCAGAAAATTTGTGGCAATCTCTCAAGTTTGGCAGAGCCAAGGGCCACAACCAATGTCCTAACTACTGTGCAAAAACATATTGAACTACCAGAACTAGATATCTTGGCTGCAACAAAGGTAATTGATGATCTCCAAGCAAGAAAACCAGCCATCTTCACACACAAGTTCTTCAACCTTGCAGGACTTAGCAAAGACATTTTTGAGCTTCTCTATCTCAGCCATTTGATATCTACGAAGATTCATGATGAACTTCGTCGTCTCCGGAATTTGATATTTGATAACATTGATGATGAAATTGATCATCCAAGTCTCGATGAGTATGCTAAAATGGTTTTGAGGTACCTCTATGGAGATTTGGATATAAGAATTGCTATTGTTGGCCCTGTTGGAGTAGGAAAAACAACTATCATGAAAAAATTGAAAAATCATGTGGAAAATAGTGTTTTGTTTATAGATGATATTGTTATTTGGGTAACTTATCCAACAGATCTTGATGCAAAGGATAAAATTGTTGGGAAGATACAAGATGAGATTATGACGCAGTTGATGCTACACAAGAAGAAAACCCAGAGTCCAATTCAAAATGCACATATAATTTCTGAATCTCTAAGTAACAAGGAATATATACTGCTTGTGGATCAGGTTGTGTCACACATTGATCTAGATGAAGTTGGAATTCATAAACAACACAATTACGGAAGAGTTGTGATTGCGTCCAGTCATGTAAAGATTATCAGTGGGATGGTAGATAAAATTGTCAACATAAAGACCATGGCGATTCACGGTCAGTTTTTTCTCTTATCTCCTACCCTTGGAAACATAACCTATTTTTCTTTTAATCTTAAGTTCACAATAATTTTTATCCTGCTTCTTTGTTACTAAATTGTGGTCTAGATCAATTGGTACAATCCTCGTGAATTGTGTTCTACCGTTTATCATTGAGTGTAAACAAATCACCTAATTAACCCATATCGATTGCCTTCGCTTCAACCCCTTGAGTGGGTTGGGATTCAATTTTAATCCCTTATTCGGTTGCCTTTCCTGAGAACTTTTTTTAATATCTTTTGCTTAGTTTTTTAGCCTGAATTGGTTTTCGTATTCACTTATGTTATATTTGTGGCATTTAATGTTAGATCCTTAATTTGGTATATTCCCGAAGCGAATTGAGTGCATCATTGATGCTAGAGATCATATTCTTTTTAGAATGTTATCTAAAAGAATAATTAGAGATGTGGTAAAGTATTTAATGTAATCTCAAAGATAAGGTCGAGTCCTTTTACCCCGTTCCTACTTAGACGAGGTCACTGTCTATATTTGTAATGAGTAACTTAATGTTATGCTAGAAAATATATATAATACAAAGAAATGGGTTTTTGTGAGAAAATAGTGTTGATTGAAATAAGAAATGTGTTTTATTCTCCTCTCTCTTTTTTTTTGATAAATTTATTCTCCTCTTCTTTCTTCATCCTCTTTCTTGATCTCTAAGATTATAGACTTAAGTTTGTTTATTATTATTTTCCACTGTAATACTATTTGTTGAGACAAAAATGTCTCACATGGATTGGAAAGTAATAATATGACTGACTACTTTATAAGGTCTTGAACAATTCTCAACTCACAAGCTAACTTTTGACTTTTGAAGTTGAGTCAGACCCAAACCATGCAATTGGACTTAGCCTAATACATACGAGAAATTCTAATACTACCTAGGCCTAAACTCTAACTAAGGCATTATTTCCTAATTAAATGATTTTATCCATATTAAAAAGCCAATAGCCCAATTGCTTTAGGCTGCCAATACATGTACTGCAAATTTAATTGTCTTCGTCCTCTTAAACATTTACAATGCAAGATAATTCATTTAATAAACTTGTCCATATCGAGAGGATCAAAATTCCAAAAATTAAGTTTGATGATAATTCATTCTGAATACAAAAACAAATCCTGCAAGATAATATAGCTATTTATTATTAAAAACCTTCTAATAGATTATATCTATGTTAGATTTATGTGATCTTCAATTTTTTACGTCCTTCATTCCACCCGCATTTTTTACTATCCCATTTAATAAATTTGACTTGATTTCCAGGTAAAGATTCGCCTTCTGCGTCTACCTTTGTACGGGGTGATGAACAGATTTCTTCTTCTGCATTTATTTCGAAACTCCATAGTGAACAGAGATCTGAAGATGAAATTACTGATGAGGTTACGACCGTGGATGAAAAAACCAAAATATCTGAAAATGAATCTTATCATTCTCATGCTAGAATTACCGATCAGGTTACAACTGTAAATGAAAAGATGCTATTTTCTGCGAGTGTTTCTTATCCAACGCACGAAGGTGCATCATCAACTTGTAGGGAAGCGGCACAGTTAGAGCCTGAAACGACATTTAGTACAGGTGCAGAAGAAATATCTGTGGAGCAAACTGAGGCTGAGGCTGTTTATTTGCATTCCAGTCACAAGTTATCTTTGGATGATACTCCTAAAGGTATTACAATTTCAGTAACTGGCGAGATGTCCAAGTTTGTGGACCTCAATTTGATATTACGCACTTTCTCTTCACAAGAAACGCAACGCCTGTTGGACTCTGGCTTGAGCTACATTGATTTGGTTCCTAAAATGGAAGATTACCAGTTTCTTGTAAAGAAAAAGTTTGATCATCAATCGCCAGGACCACTTGAAAGTGCCCCACTGACTACTGGTGCCTTAATTCCAGAACATCTGATCTTGAACAAAGATATTTGTGGGACAAATGAAGTTGCAGCATCAGATAAATGGGGTCAAGCTTGTGTTGTGAACTTTATAGAAGAAAACTTTGCTTCCCTACCCGAAAATCCAAATTGTCCTAACCTTGTACTTTTGTTCCTTCAAAGAAACAGCCGCTTGAGAAGTATTCCTTCCTCGTTTTTTCAAAATATGCCTGCTCTCTGCTTTCTAGACTTATCTAATACCAGAATAAGGACCCTGCCTAGTTCGCTTTTCACTCTCACCGGGCTTGAAGTGCTTATGTTGAGAAATTGTGCTTTTCTTGATAATCTTCCAAGTGAAATTAGCAAACTTGAACGAATGGAGGTGCTAGATCTTTCCGGCACTGAGCTCATTGATCTTCCTAAAGAAATAGTTCAACTTACACGTCTAAGGCATATGCTACTTTCCTTTTATGGACCTGATAACGAAAGCGAATATGCCCATTTGCCATCCGAACTACTGTGTCATGGTACTATTTCCGAGCTCAAGGGACTACAAGCACTAAGCATCGTAGTGCACCCGGAGGATCACAGATGGAGAACAATTGCCAGCAACATAGTGCGAGAGGTTGGCAAGTTGAAAATGTTGGGCTATCTTCAAATCTACTTCCCAAAAGTAGAAGATTTTGACCTTTTTATTGAAAGGAGCCCTTTATGGAGTGATAAGGTATTGACAAAGTATAAGTTTGTTGTTGGAAATGACGTTAAACGAATTGTATCTCGAATTCCGAATGGATTGGAATCAAATTATGATCACATAGACCGGTGCTTGAGATTTGTAAATGGTGATGAAGTGAACATGATCAAAAAGGTAGTTGCGCATGTCAAAGCATTCTACTTGGATCATCACGTTGAAATACAAAGCTTGTCAGAATTCGGTATTTCTAGTTTCAAGGATCTAAGATTCTTGGTGGTGAGAGAGTGCCCTAGAGTTGAGGTGATTATAAATGAGAAAATAAGTGAAAGTGTATTTCCAAGTCTGGAACATCTGAGTATCCATTATCTATGGGAATTGAAGCATATTTGGAAGTCTCATGTGCCCCCGGGAAGCTTTCGTGCACTTAAATATCTAATAGTTCACATGTGTCCTCAGCTACAGTTCGTTCTTTCTGAATCCATGCTTCGATGTCTTTTTAACTTGGAGGAGTTTGTTGTTGAAGATTGTGAAGCTGTGACAATATTAATTCAAGAAGGAAAAGAGAAAGTGCAACATAATGCCGTTAAGCTTCCTCGACTAAGGAAACTTATACTTCGTTACTTACCTCAGTTGGTAACTCTTGGAATCGCCCTCCATTTATCAGATGAGCAAATTAGTGTCACTGATTGTCCGAGCTTTATCTTGAATTCGACTCCCAAAAAGACAAAGCAGAGGAAATTGTTATCTTTGTAGTGTCTGCATTTGAGGCTGGAACTGTTATAGAATTTGCATTAATTTGATGCTGACCTAGCTCCGAATTCAAACATGTAATCTTCAAGTTTCAAATTGATATATTCACAGCTTTATGCCAACAATTGATTGCCTTTCTAATGTTCATCTTTTTAATGTAATGAAAATGCAGATTAACTTTACTTAAGTTATTAAGATTATGTAAATAGCATAACAATATATTAATCTTGGTGTTTTTGTGGTGGCTTTGGTACTCAATAAATGAAAGACATTTCAGAAATAAATATTGGCTGCCCCTGGATGTCGTCGCTCAAGGAAAGGAATTTATCAACCGTTTCAGAAATTGCATTGTTCTGGACTCGAAAGAAGAGGGATCGGAAGTTGGGATGGGACAACCATGTTGTTGGTCAAGTCCAAAGGTCGATTTTGTGAAGATAAACTTTGATGGTGCAACAATTTATAAAGATGGTTAGGTCGGTATTGGAGTTGTGGCGAGAGATGGGGTTGGAAATTGCTTGAGCCGGATTTAATGCCGTATAATGCAACCTCTGATCCCAGAAATCAGAACCTTTTGATGATATATGTCGATTACTGAAAAACTGTCAACTTCTAGAGATGACTTTTCTGTTACGGGTCTAATCGTTGATGATATTCGCCACATAGCTTTGGAATTCGAGACTGTTATGTTCTTATTTATTGGTCGAACAGGAAATAAAGTAGGGCATTAATTAACTAGATTAGCATAGGTGGAGGAATTGATTGAATTACCCGATAGTTAGGCAAATTGTAATTTATGATGTTTGTTGATAAATGAAGCTTATCGCTTTTTCCCAAAAAACAAAAAAAGAATTTAAATCCCTGAGGAACAAAAGAGAAATGTATGCATGTCATGTGAATCTTCATGAAATACACATTGCATAATATTATGACATTATGTTATGATAGATGTGATAATTTATTCTCCTTCCCCTCTCCTTACAAAATACTTTTTCATGGGCCAGTAAAGCAAAGCCGGTTGGCCATACCCGTCCACAAATTCAGGGCCACGTACATTATTAGAAGACCTGCGCCAAAGAAACTGAAGTGTCAAACTGTTTACCAACATTTTCTTAGTATTTTTTTTTATTGGAAACCTTATTTCTGAATAAAATAGACGTGTACAGTGTAGTTAGTATCGCACGTATCGCGATACGATACGTGCGATACGATACGATACGATACAGACCCAAAACGATACGACTCGGTTAGTGTATCGTTTTTGCTCATGTATCGATTTGTATCGAAATGATATGATTCGATATCGCACGTATCGCGAGTCCAAAGCGATACGTGCGATACTTGTTTTTGCACCTAAACCGGGTTGGATCGGTTCTGACCCGACCGAACCGGGTCAGGGCCAACCTTTTTGAAAAAAAAAGAAAAATTTCTGCTGCTGTTAAATTAAAACAGCAGCAGTACAGCAGAACAAAAAAAAAAAATGGAGACATTGTTACGATTCTTTCCCAATTGAAACCCTTCTTCTTTAATTGATTTCTTCTTCAAGTTTTCCTTCAATTATCTATCAAAATCATTGATTAATGACTCAAGGAACTCCTAGAATCTTGATTAGGTAATAGATATCTCACTTTATTACTTTGGTTTTTTAGCTTAGTATATATATTTTGGTTTTATTTTGTGAATCCTATTGTTTGATTTTGTTTTATAGCTTCAAAGTTGAAACTTGGAACTTGGTTTTATATTGAAATGATTTGTTTGACTTTAAAATATTAAGTTTATGTCTTGTAATTATTTTTTTTAATGTAGGGAATATATTTTATAATATTTTAACAAAGTATCATGTATCTTACGATACACGATACGTATTTCGATACGATTCGATACGAATGAAAAACGATACGCGATACGATACACGGTTTGATAACCTTGAACTTGTACCTAGATCGTAAGCGAACATTGCCCACATAAAATATCCAGGCTGGATGTCGGTAGTTTAGAAAGTCTCGACTCATACCTTAGAGAAATGCTATAAGTAGTCCTGGTAAAATAATAACACCAAATCCAATTATGATGTATCCACCCCAAGGATCAAACATTCGAGCATATATAGGAGTGCCATTTTCTCCACTTCCATCACCACGAGCGACCTACAAAGGACAATGCAAACAAATAGAGTTATGCAACTATATGGTTTTCTATTTCACATTTCAAGACTAGAACTATTACTCACCACAATAATAACGCTCTTCGGAGACAAATACCCAAGAAATGTCGTATAATAATGCACAACCGATCGAGTAGAATTGTTCCCACTTGAGTATTAAAGGGAAAACTTGAGACACGCCGGATAATTTTCAAGAAATAGCATATTTTGACTAATAAAGCAAATATTAACTAATGAACTTATTTTATATTGTAATGTCGTATAATTATGACCTTTAAAATTGTAACTCGTATTATCTGTAGAACAGTGATAATCAATGTGATATCGAAGAGGGGGGGTGAATTAGGTATATAACTTTTTCAATGAGTTTATTTCCCAGAAGACAATTAATAAATAGTTCCAGTAACTTTAAATAAGAGTTGATTGTTCCAATGATTTTGAGATTAAAGTTACGATATGAAGTAAAGCGCAAATAATAAAAGGAGAAGAGAGCAAACACAATTTATAGAGGTTCGCGCCCCAACGGCTTACTTCCTCTCTTCCAGCACCCCTGGGTAAAATTCACTAATATATCGTGGCTTGCAGGACAAACCTTCGCCACTCGAGATTACAAGATATCAATTCTTTCTCTCGATACGAGCTTGCTAGGACACCTCCTATCGCTCCAACAATGTGCTTGCTAGACCTCGGCCTATCGCACTAACATGTGCTTGCTAGAACCCTTGTTCTATCGCACCAAATATGTGCTTGCTAGGTAAACAACCTGTCGCACTAAACAATTGTGCTTGCTAGGACACTTCCTATCGCACTATTACAAGATGATTTTAAAGTAGTACAATGAACACTCCTCTCGAGTAAGATGTACAAAAGTATGCTCACTAGTATTTCTTTTAACCTCTCAAAATATCTCAAAGTTCTCAAGAGCAAGGGTTAAAAAAGATTTTCGTTTATCACAAAATATTTTCGCAAGTGTAATTCAAAAATGAATTTTGCTTTTCAAAAGATTTTTACAAATTAAAGCATGAAAAAGCAAGAATAATTTTCTCAAAGTAAAGCTCTATTTTTCTCTCAAAGTTGGTGTGTAAAATGATTTAAGAGAGCTCAATTTATAGGTGGAGAAATTGGATAGTTTAGGAAAGATTTTGAAATTCAAAAATGATTTTGTCACATTTAAAAAGATGTTGCAAGATTAAACCATGTGACTAATTTTCCAATGAATGTGGACAAGTTTTAGTAATTAGGTGGAGAAGAAATCTTTCCAAAAAAATTGATTTTAGAAACAAGGGTAAGATATATAGCTAGACAAATTGGAGACAAATTGTTTTGCTAGCTAAGTCAAGGGATTTGAAAGAAATCTTCCCTTTAAAAAATGATTTGATTTAGAATTCAAATTTAATGGCTAAAGTAATTAAGTTTTTCAAGAGTAATTTAGGCATAATTAAAAAATGATTTTCAGCCATTAATAATCAAGTGCTACGGCCATTTTTTAAAATAGGTAGGCATGTACTTTGATAAGAAACAAACTTTAGAAAAGGGTGAAAAATGTTGGGCCAAAAGTATTTAAGAAGATTGGGCTAGGAATTTTCTTGCTCTTAATAGTTTGAGACATTTGATACTTACATGATCTCAATTTTCTTGTATAAAAAATTGGGCCCTTCCAAGGGTGCGTGGGTCTTCAAACTATTCTTCGATTTGGCCTTTCTTCATTGATGGACTTGTAAGATCTTTATTGGGTCTTTTCTTCTCAATTAAGCTTTATTCGTAAATGGACCTCTTTCTTCAAATAATGAGCTTCTCAATAATTCCTATTAAGATTAAACTCAAGAAACAAGCTCAAATATCAAGTTGTTTGTTAATCACTAATCATTTGGCTAACAATCTCCCCCTTGATTGACAAACAACTTTGATGCAATAAAATAAATTATTAGGAGGAACTCCCCCTCAATTTATGCATTCATGAAGCAAATATAATGAGGCAATTATATCAAGTAAATGCATCAAATAACTCCTCCCCCTTTTTTGTCAATCAAACATATTCTTATTATTCCCCACTTATAAAAGTTCTTCAATCAGAGTAACAATATATCTTCAGCGGAATTCAGTTGAGTATAGTTTAAGAACATTTTCCAAGATGAACAATTCAAACATTTGATTATTCAAAGCAACAGTATATTGGAACAACATGTTTCGAAGGATTTTTAGTTTCAAGTTCCGAAGCTCAAATATCACATGTAGGCTATGTAGCACATATACCAATCTCATGATAAAGTTCAAAGATAGATAAGATAAGCATATAATGTTCCCCCTCAATTATATGTCTTTATACAAGAATGATGATCATCAATATAATTTCAATTTAGCAATTAATCTCATAGTGATTATCAAATCCACAATATAATATGTCAAGTATTAGCATGTGTAGAATTTACTCAATAAATGAAATATAAGTCATAAGGCTCTATTCCAGATAATTTCAGCACGTACAGATATTTAAGAAAATGCAAGGGATATTTCGGTATTTACTTACCGTATTATTACCTTGATTACCTCACGTGGAGTATTTTTACCTTTCATTCTTGTGGTATCTCTTTGTTCGCTTGATGCTTGAAATCCCCCTAGGATAGATTTAACCATTTCAGAATTGAGATCCTTCTGGGATAGTTCTGCTAGACATTTTTCGAAAATTTTCTTGGAACTTACTTCTTCTATTTTTTTGTTTCAATACAATGTTCCGGATGTTTTTCGGAACTTTCTTCTTCTGATTTTGATTCTTAATCAAAGCCACCATAGCTTTGCAACATATTTCAAAAGATACAATGAGGAGCCTTTTGTACCTGTTAAGAAAAAAACCACTTTCGCATTTTTGGTACCCAAATTTTCTTGGGTCCTCGCGGGTTAGTCAAAACATCTTTAGGCGTCCATATGAGTTTATTCACGGTATTCCTTTTGTAAATGCAGTTAAAAGATTTGTGACCGATTTTTCCACAAAAATTGCAAGTATGATACGACAATGAAGAGTTTTTAGCAAGTTTACTAAGTTTATCATATGAATGACCATATCCAATTCCGGCTCTATTAAGAGAAACGTTTTGCATGCCAAGAAGTTTATCAAGGATCTCTTTTCCTTTCGTAAATTTTTCTAAGCTTCTAGTTAAATCAACCACTTTTGTTTTGAGACTCAAATTTTCTTTCGAAAGAGAAGAATTTTCCTTTTTCAAATTTTCAAGTTTTTCAAGACTTTCTTGTAAATTTATATCAAACTCTTCTTTTTCTTTATTCAATGAGAAAATATTCTTTTTAAGTTTTTCATTTTTAGAAGCAAGATTTTCGAGATCCTTTTTAAAATCGATTAACATTTTATTCCACTCATCTTCACAATCGAACTCATCATCTAAATCATCAAAACTTTCAAATTCGTAAAAAGCGTGTACCTCTTCGTTAGTCATGAAACATAGGTTTCTGGATTCGTCTTCCGATTGTTCTTCTTCGGATTCTGGATCATCCCATGATGCTATCATCCCCTTGCTTTTTCCCTTTTTGAAATTTTTATCGGATTTCTTGAGTAGAGGACATTCGGACCTCAAGTGTCCATCTTCATTGCACTCATAGCATTTGATCTTGAAAGTTCTCTTGGGATATTTTGAGAACCTTTTGTGAAACCTTCGATTGGCCAACTGATTTTATCTTCTGATTGTTGTTGCCATTTCCTCGTTTCTTTCTTTTTCGTCCATCATTTCAATGTCACTATCGTCTTCCTGCATATTGTTAGTTTTAAAAGCAATATTTTTATCTTTAACTTGTTTTACCTCATCCTTAGAAAGGATAGTGAGCTCATGAGAAATGAGAGATCCAATTAGTTCAACCATCGACATGTTATTGAGATCTTTCGCCTCTTGTATTGCAGTAACCTTTGGTGTCCATTCTCTAGGAATAGATCTTAGTATTTTCTTTACTTGTTCACTTTGAGGGTAGACTTTTCCAAGTGCGGACATAGGGTTGATAATCTCCATGAACCGAGCATACATGTCACTAGATGTATTGGTGTACGAGAATAGTGATGCGTTGCTCCTTTACTTGGTTGGTGCCTTCGTGAGTGACTTGAAGCATCTCCCACATATCTTTTGCGGTAGGACATGAACATACCCGATTGTACTCAGATTTGGTAAGGGCGCGTGCCAACAAATTTTTGGCTTTTGAGTTTATTGACACCGTTCTTTTATCTACGTCGGTGAGTTCTTTCCACGCCTTAGGAATTTGATTTTTACCTTCGGTTTTCATAGGTATGGATGGTCCCTCAAGAATCATATTCCACATATCGCAATCGATGGAAATCATAAAGTCTTACATTCTGTTCTTCCATATTGAGTATGCAGTTCCATCGAATAGTGGAGGCCTGTTATGTGATTGCCCTTCTGCGAAAACATCATTGCTAAAGGTAGACATAAGATCGTTAGCTCTCGGGGGTTAACCCGCATAGTTAAATAAATAATAGAGCACCTGCTCTGGTACCAATTGATACCTAAGAAGGGGGGGGGGGGTGAATTAGGTATATAACATTTTCAATGAGTTTATTTCCCAGAAGACAATTAATAAATAGTTCCAGTAACTTTAAATAAGAGTTGATTGTTCCAATGATTTTGAGATTAAAGTTACGATATGAAGTAAAGTGCAAATATTAAAAGGAGAAGAGAGCAAACACAATTTATAGAGGTTCGCGCCCCAACGGCCTACTTCCTCTCTTCCAGCACCCCTAGGTAAAATTCACTAATATATCGTGGCTTGCAAGACAAACCTTCGCCACTCAAGATTACAAGATATCAATTCTTTCTCTCGATACGAGCTTGCTAGGACACCTCCTATCGCTCCAACAATGTGATTGCTAGACCTCGGCCTATCGCACTAACATGTGCTTGCTAGAACCCTTTGTTCTATCGCACCAAATATGTGCTTGCTAGGTAAACAACATATCGCACTAAATAATTGTGCTTGCTAGGACACTTCCTATCGCACTATTACAAGATGATTTTAAAGTAGTACAATGAACACTCCTCTCGACTAAGATGTACAAAAGTATGCTCACTAGTATTTCTTTTAACCTCTCAAAATATCTCAAAGTTCTCAAGAGCAAGGGTTAAAAAAGATTTTCGTTTATCACAAAATATTTTCGCAAGTGTAATTCAAAAATGAATTTTGCTTTTCAAAAGATTTTTACAAATTAAAGCATGAAAAAGCAAGAATAATTTTCTCAAAGTAAAGCTCTATTTTTCTCTCAAAGTTGGTGTGTAAAATGATTTAAGAGAGCTCAATTTATAGGTGGAAAAATTGGATAGTTTAGGAAAGATTTTGAAATTCAAAAATGATTTTGTCACATTTAAAAAGATGTTGCAAGATTAAACCATGTGACTAATTTTCCAATGAATGTGGACAAGTTTTAGTAATTAGGTGGAGAAGAAATCTTTCCAAAAAAATTGATTTTAGAAACAAGGGTAAGATATATAGCTAGACAAATTGGAGACAAATTGTTTTGCTAGCTAAGTCAAGGGATTTGAAAGAAATCTTCCCTTTAAAAAATGATTTGATTTAGAATTCAAATTTAATGGCTAAAGTAATTAAGTTTTTCAAGAGTAATTTAGGCATAATTAAAAAATGATTTTCAGCCATTAATAATCAAGTGCTACGGCCATTTTTTAAAATAGGTAGGCATGTACTTTGATAAGAAACAAACTTTAGAAAAGGGTGAAAAATGTTGGGCCAAAAGTATTTAAAAAGATTGGCTAGGAATTTTCTTGCTCTTAATAGTTTGAGACATTTGATATTTACATGACCTCAATTTTCTTGTATAAAAAATTGGGCCCTTCCAAGGGTGCGTGTGTCTTCAAACTATTCTTCGATTTGGCCTTTCTTCATTGATGGACTTGTAAGATCTTTATTGGTCCTTTTCTTCTCAATTAAGCTTTATTCGTAAATGGACTTCTTTCTTCAAATAATGAGCTTCTCAATAATTCCTGTTAAGATTAAACTCAAGAAACAAGCTCAAATATCAAGTTGTTTGTTAATCACTAATAATTCGGCTAACACAATGTCATGTATTGGGGCTGAGGATAGGTTTGAAATTATTCATTATTAAGAAAGAAGCATTTTTATTTCTGCCTCTCTTTATGTATTAAAGAAAAAAAATATTCAAATTCAAACCCTAACAGTACAAAAAATATAAAATTAGATAACTTACTTATGAAATGGGTAGATGTTCACTTACCAAGGGAAAACCACAATCATCAATTGATCGGCAAGAAAATTAGAGAAATTGGTTAAGCGACATGCAAAATAGAAAACGAATGAAGAGGAGTGAGAAAATTGTGTATGTAAAATACATACTTATGATGGGGCAATTTAGTCATTTTGGATTTTCTAATTTTTAGTAATATGTGATGCTATCTCTAATGCCACATCATCATGGGATATTTTGACCAAAAATTATGCCCCAAATTTATCCTTGACCTTTTTGTGTGGTTGAAATGGATTGCTCCACAAAATCTTATATTAAAAAAATCTAAATTACTTCCCAAGGAAATCTCCTATCATTAATGTGTGTTATCTAAGGCTGAAAATCAAAACAAACTATTCGATACTCGACTCGAGCTCGTTCGATAAAAGCTCGTTTGAGCTCGGTTCGTCACACTTATCAAACAAGCTTGAATATATTTTTTCGTTCGATAACTTTTGAAGCTCGGCTCGATAAGCTAAAAATTGAAAAAATACATGTAAAATATCAAGTTACTCGATACTCAGCTCGAGCTCTTTCGATAAAAACTCGTTTGAGCTCGACTCGATTGAAAATCAAACCAAGCTCAAACACAAAATTCAAGCTCGATTAAAATCAAACCAAACTTAAACTGTGTGTCGTTCGATACTACTCGACTTGATTACAAACCTAGTGTTATCTTTATTATCATTTAAGGTTAACTTTCCATAATGTAATCATTTAAGGTTAATTTCCTATAATTTTTACATTACTAGAAAAGTCCACGTACATTGTACGTGTCTAGTTAATTTCATAAGTAAGTTTTATAAATTATAACAAAATTAACTTTGTCATATCACAAAAAATAACACAAATTAATGACTAATATTTAATTTATTTATTATCAAAATTATTAATCCATAAAAAAATTATGACTTTAAATTATAATAATCAAATATAATTTGATGATTGATTTGTTCATAAGATCTTGTAATTCTTTTTTTTTTTAAAATATGATCATAACAAAATTATTTAGTTCATTCTTTTCACGGGTTTAACCTGTCTTTTTACTGATTTCATTCATTTTGCATCGATTTAAAATATTTTTTTATCTGTTTATCCATTCTTTTATCGATTTACCTAATTTCATTATTTTTTCATTTTTCGTCGATTTCTTATGTTTTTCTGGTGTAAACCTTGCATTTCTATTGGTTTAACCTAGTTTTTGCTAATTAAACTATTTTTTATTTTTAAAGATCTCACTCGTTTTCACCTAATTCACACGTTTTTTCATTGATTTACATTTTTATCACCAATTTCACCTCACATCTCATTGAATTCACTTGTTTTCACCGACTTTACCTTTTTTTCCTGATTCAATGATTTCACCCATTTTTCAACAATTTCATCTGTTTTTTACTAATTTCACCGATCTTGTCCTGCTTTCACGAAATTCATCCAAAGCTATTCAATTCCATATGCATTTATCAATTTTACATGAGCATTTTCGCCGGTTTTATTCGTTTTTCACCAACTTTACCAGTGTTCATCCAAATTTTTATCATTTTCACATGCTTTAGCCGACTTTTATCGTTTCACCAATTTTAATTAATCGATTTAACCTGTTTTCCATGAAAATTCAAGCATATATTTAATTCATAAGTTTAATCCATTTTTCCAGGGGCCTAACCAGTCTTTTTACTGATTTCATTAACTTTTCATCGATTTAATATGTTTTTCTTCGATTTATCAATTATTATTATTTTATCGGTTTAACCAACTTTCGTTATTTTTTTTCCATTTTTCGTAGATTTCTTTTATTTTTTCGGTTTAAACCATTTACAACCGTTCCTTTTTTTTGTTAAACTATTTTATTTTTATTTTTATAGATTTTATTCATTTTCACTCACAAGTTTTTTCACTGATCTACATGTATTTTCACCAATTTCATGTCATATTTAATTGATTTAAAATGTTTTCATCGATTTTACTTATGTTCCCTGATTCACTGATCTTACCCATTTTAAACGATGTCATTCGTTTTCTTACTAATTTCATCGATCTTATCTGGTTGTCATGAATTTCATCCAAAGTTATTCCAATGCATATATAATTATCGATTTCACAGACGTCTTTTTACCTGTTTCACTCGTTTTTCACCAACGTTCACCAATTTGACCCAAATTTTTTTTGTATCATTTTCACATGTTTTAACCTACTTTTATTCGATTTCTAGAATATCAAATGCTGACTTCTGCACATATATTACAGAGCCTGCACCCAGCTGCTGACTACCATGCTGCAGCTCGAGCTGTTGGAGGATGTGCAATTTATGTCAGGTAATCTCAAACTAATAGTTGCATCTAATTGTTTCTCCATATTGCTATTGGTTAACAAATAAACCCGCTTTTAAAGATTAAGTGAGGCCATGTTTTTTATCAACCTTTATGTCTTGTTTGGTATTGTTTTTAATATAGGTCGAGTCGAGTCATAAACAAGTGATATCCTGCAACTTTTTGACATCAATAGGAATATAATTATCACCTGTCCAATTCTTTGATAATATATTCATCATGTTTCAAAAAAAAAAATTGCCGGGGATTTTTTAACCTCGTGTTACTAATTTCCCAATAATTTATGCAATTGACAGCGCTACCAACAAATCCAAATGTTATACTCCGTATTATGACATTCGTAATGACACGATATTGAAACCATTATTCCATAGTTGCTGCTGATCAAGTTTTAATCTTTTTGATGTCTATGTAGTGACAAGCCTGGTCACCACAACTTCGAGCTTTTGAAAAAGCTGGTCCTCCCCGACGGTTCAGTTCTCCGTGCGAAATTGCCTGGACGACCTACGGTTGACTGTCTCTTTGTTGATACAGCCAGAGATGGAACAAGGTTTGTGTAGAAAAGTTGAATGGAGAAAACTCGTGTCAATCTACTTAAATAGATGACTTTCATATTGAATACGGAAGGTCTACAAGGAAATAAATATTACAACGATTCTGGAGCCTTATTTAAATGCACAACTTAAACATGTCGAACTGAATCATCTTGACATGAACTAAGCTCTCAATGTGTATATGTTGCAGCTTGCTTAAAATCTGGAATGTTAACAAGTGTTCTCGAGTGGTTGGTGTCTTCAATTGTCAAGGTGCTGGTTGGTGCAAGGTAGTGAAAAAGACACGCATTCATGATGCCTCCCCTGGCACTCTTACTAGCTCTGTTCAAGCCACTGATGTTGATTCTATAGCTCAAATTGCTGGACCGGAATGGAATGGAGACGCTGTAGTTTACGCGTATAGAACTGGAGAGGTTATCAAGTTGCCAAAAGGCACCTCACTTCCTGTGACTCTTAAAGTCCTTGAATATGAGCTCTTCCACTTCTGCCCTCTGAAGGTGAGCTTCTTTCAACTGAACTTTTTAATAAGCTCGAAATCTTGCTATACCGAAAATATACCAAATATATCAAAAATTGACCTTCGCATTTGGTTCATTGCCTTCAATTTTTTGACTTTTTGTACTTTGGTTATATGACGCCGCCCCTTTGATCCGCGTTTTGCACTTTCGGTCCCATAAAATATCTGTGTTTTGTATTGTTGGTCCCAAAATAAGATGGAAATGTACTTAATTATATGATACAGAGTTCAAACCCATTTAAAAAAATCACAACTGAAGTGCAATTTTGTAATACGAGGGACCAAAAGTGCTGAAAATATATTGCAAGACTTTACCCAATATGCCCTTCATAAATGTATTATGTTACTATTTGTTGACTAATCTAGTATCTCTCTTTTCTAAACACAGAATGTTGCAGCAAACATTTCATTTGCACCTATTGGTTTGCTGGACATGTTCAATACTACTGGTGCTGTGGAACAGTTTGATGTCGACCAAGCATCCGAGGCTTCAACCGCAGCAACCATCACACTGAAGGTCAGGGGATGCGGGCGCTTCGGAGCCTATTGTTCTCAGAAGCCGGTAAAATGCACTGTGGATGACATTGAAACCGAGTTTAATTACGAAGCTGCAACTGGGTTGGTAACTCTAAATATCCCAATTCCGAACGAGGAAATGTATAAATGGTCTATCAAATTCCAAGTTTAAGTAGTTAAATTTGAAAAAGTTAATCCTACTCGTACTCGTAGTAGTTGTCGACATTGTAGCTTTAGGCATGGGGCTGAGGAAGTGAAGTGGTTTGTGCTGTAGAGAAACTTGTATGGCAGAGGAAATAAGAGATGAGGATTTTAGGGTGGCTTTCCATTTGGGAAGAAAAATAAGTCTTGTGTAACATTTTCATTTTGTCTAATAAAATGAAGCATATCTTCTTCTCTCCTGGTTTTGGCTACATTTTCTTGTAAATGGATTCTCAACTTTGGATTAGATTTTATTTTTAAGACGTATTTTGTGATGCCAAAATATTATACACTATAAGTTTATCATTTAGAGTTACCATTAGTAGTTCAATAATTATACATAGGGGCCGTTTGATATGACTTAATAGGGGTATTATGTCATATTATTATAAGTTAATATGGACTAATACACGATCGAATTTATGGAAGCATTGGTTTATACATTCCTTTTAGTCTCAACTCTAGAGATAATTCTTTTTCCGGGTAAATACCACTTTTGGTCCCTCCTATCATTAACTTTTTATAGAGTGGTTCCTCTTATGTTTTTTTTTCCACTTTAGTCTCTACTATGAATTATTTGTTTCACTTTAGTCCTTTCTATGAATTATGTGTTTCACTTTAGTCCTTATCAGGTGGTTTCGATAACACGTGGCATGCATATGAATATTTTTTAGGGCATTTTCGTCAGTTCACTATTGAGACTATTTGAGATATTGTTTAATTGGTGAGCAATTTTGGTGTTTGAAAAAGATTTTAGGAAAAAACTTTAGTTTGGAACGAAATGTACGATGAAGTTGAATTGGAATGAAAGCCTAGTTTAGAAGAGATTATATATTTAGTTTTTTTAAATAATTAGAAAGACGAAAATATCCCGGTTAGTTTACTTGAATTGATAAAATTACCGTCATGAGCATATCACATATTATCGGAATCGTCTTGGACCATTGGAAAAGGACTAAAGTGAAACAAATAATTCATAGTAGGGACTAAAGTGGGAAAAAAATATAAAAGGGACAACTCTGTAAAAAATTAATGATAAGAGGGACCAAAAGTAGTGTTTACCCTTTTTTTTGCTATCTTTTTTCGAGAACCACCTAAAGTTTCAACTAAAAAGGTGAAATAATTTTTCAGTATCTGAATTGAAGTAATGAGCCTCCCAAGTTTGGTAGCATTGCTTTAATACCGGGTCAAATGAAATAATCTTACGACCCGGTATTAAGGCTAGATTATAATCCACCCAGGCATGGATGGATTAATTAATTCGGGTGAATATGGGTTAGGTCAAATGTCATTTATACCTCAAATTTATATATTTTCTTTTTAACATATCATTAAAAATCATAAATTCTTCTCAACGGAAAAATATTCTACATAAATAAATCACAAATTAAAATCTATATCAATTTACAATTAACATGGAGGCATTCAAACTAAAATATTGAACAGACATTGATCAACTCATACTCTTATACATATTAAACAAATGGATTCGATGAATTGATATATCCTTTTCTTTTCTTTTCTTTTTTTTTTTCCTACTATAAAAGCATGAATATTTCTTAACTTTTTTGTGAAGACTAAAATACCCATATTTAAATTATAAAGTGACATTAATTAAATAGTAAATATATAAAAGAATAAAAGTGATTGAAGAGGTATATTTAGATATGAAGTCTTATTATATTTATCTCCTACATAAACTCTTAAAATTTATAAATTGTCTTTTACATGACTTTTTATAATTTTAGTCTTAAGAAAACACTATTATTTTAAATAGTCCCTAGAATATATTTAAAATTGTTATATTTTAGCATCAATTGTATGAAAATGTTAATTTAAAGATTTAGTACGACATAGGTCATAAACACTCTAAATATAAATATTTAAAATAAAATTCTCTTAAATATCATTATGTTACCAAAAAAAATTAAAATTGAATCGCCATTTTACTATGAAAGAATAAAAATTACTTATAACTTAGCTAATTGTGTAATTTTACTTTGGCTATAATATAAAATATGAAGAATATTCAATAATTTCAAGAAATGCATAACCTCTATGTAATTCTTTTCGTCAAAAAACAGGTTAAATTCGTGGAAAATGGAGAAATAGATAAATATAATCATTGAAACATGTGAAATCAATGAAAATTCGGGTGAAATTAGTGAACACTGGTGAAGTTGATTAAAATAATAAAAAAATACCCCTGAAATCGATGAAAATTCGTGAAAAAAGATGAAATCGGTGAAAAAATGAATAAAGTCGGCGAAAATATGTCAAATCAATGAAAATTCAGGTGATATTGGTGAAAGAAAAGAACATGTAAAATTAGTGAAAAAAATGTGTGAAATAGGTGAAAATGGGAAATATGATAAAAATGTTTGAATCAATAAAAAAAAAAGTTTAACATACAATATAAGGTGAAATCGAAATAAAATTAGTTTAAAACGGATAAAACAAGATAACAAAATTGTGAAAACAATGAAAATAAGTTATAATTGACAAAAATGGGTAAAACGGTTAAAAAGCTAAAGTGGTAAAAATTCATAAAATCGGTTAAAAAATAATTTAAATCGGTGAAAAATGAATTAAACTAATGAATTAAATAAGTGAAAATTGGTTAACTTACTTTATATTATGACATAATGAAATTGATTGTACTATAATTTATGAAATAACTAGACACGTACAACATACGTGCACTTTTCTAGTATATTAATATATGTCTAAACTCATAACTCTACAAAACATATTACGGTAAATTGTTTTAATTTAATATAACTCAATCAAATCTACCAAACTTATTTATAATATGATTTTCAATTCAGCTTCAATCTATACATCCTACCAAACTGCTCAAAATATGTCTAAAATGCAAAGTATCGCGTGTAATTTTTAATTGGCAAAATCTCCATTTCACTTTTATTAACAAAAACTCCCAATATTGATTAGTTAAAGTCTAGTACTCCCTCCCACGCTTCTTTTAATTAGAAATCTATTTAATTTAATATTACAATCCAATCCAATTGGATTGGATCACGTCCCAAAATGGGTCGAGCCCCATTTATTCGTTTCCTTATTTTCGCTAGTATTATGTATATCTCCGTAGGTCCACCATAAAATTGACCGTGGATTAATCGAGTAATCACTTACTCTTAATGTCAATTGGACACTTTGTCAATTGACCATTTTCCAAATCAGCACCTCTGCTAATTTAGGAATCCTCCCACACTCTACAGTCGATGTCTGACCACTACCCCGTAGAGTCAATCACCGGTGAATTAAATCAATGAAAATTTCTTTCTCATTTACAATTTTAGTCCCAAACTTTACTCCAGAAAACACATTTGGTACCATGCTTTGCAGAAAAACAGATATGGTACCACAATTTAGAGAGTCTTGACACATTTAGTCATTCCGTTAAATTTTGGACGGAATTTGCGCGCGTGACCGTCACGCGCCCATTAATTAAGTTCACGAGTTTTGCACGTGATAAATCGGTCAAAACACTTTTGGTCCCAAACTTTACCCAGAAAGCACATTTGGTACCATGCTTTGCAGAAAAACAGATTTGGTACCACAATTTACATGCTTTTGACACATTTAGTGTCCCCGTTAAATTGATAAAAATCACATATAATGAACAGAAAACAATTTCTCTAAAAGATTTGATAAAAATCACAAAGTGTACTTAAATCTTTGAAAATATTCTTAACAAAAGTACCTTGGATACCTGACTTAGTGCACTTTGACTTGCACTTGGATACTTAAGATGAAACTTTTGATCGGTGCTTGTATCAACATTGGAATACAAGTGCAAGTCAAAGTGAACCAAGTCAGGTATCCAAGGTACTTTTATTAAGAATTTAAGAATTTTTTAATGATTTAAGTATATTTTGTGATTTTTATCAAAATTTTTAGAGAAACCGTTGTCTGTTCATAATATGTGATTTTTATCAATTTAACAGGGACACTAAATGTGTCAATAGTATGTAAATTGTGGTACCAAATCTGTTTTTCTGCAAAGCATGGTACCAAATGTGTTTTCTGGGGTAAAGTTTGGGACCAAAAGTGTTTTGACCGATTTGTCACGTGCAAAACTCGTGACCAATTTGAACTTGACGCGAAATTTCCGTCCAAAATTTAACGGAATGACTAAATGTGTCAAGACTCTCTAAATTGTGGTACCGAATCTGTTTTTCTGCAAAGCATGGTACCAAATGTGTTTTTTGGGGTAAAGTTTGGGACCAAAAGTGTTTTTCCCTCTTTACAATTATCATGTAAGACTTAATGATAAAAATAGTGTCCTGCAAGCCAGCTGTATGGCTAGTATTTATTGTAATAAATGCGGAACTATTCAATTTCGATTAATAAATGCACTTTATTAAATGGTCATCTTTATCTTATGTAATAATTATCTACGCATAAGGATAGAAGTCCTTAGATCACAGGGCTATGGGACAACCCGTGGATTGATCTCCAAGGCCGTGATCTAGAACATATTCAAGAGTCGTAGAATCCAATCGAGATATGACATCGTTGGATTCGGTTAGACTCTCACTGTTGTGTGTACTCCGATGAACTGGAGGACACTGGGGTCCACGAGCGTGACTGGATAGTCGACACACATAAGTGGGTGGCTTGCTGGGATGGCAAGCGCACTGAATACCCCAATTAGGAAATAACTCACCATGGAAGCGGTAGTCGCATATCGGGGTTGAAGTTATTCCATGTTTATAATAGTATACGAGGAACAATCCCTAACAACTTGAGATGATAGGGTTTATCTGGTGCGAGAACGTCTATACTTTGATATGAGTTCCGACTGACTGGGGATCGCCAGAAAGTCTCTGTGGACTCATGTTGGGTATAGAGGAACTCGTATGCAGATTCATATCATCAACAAAGGATCCATTGACTCGACTTGATAGGTTGGGAAATTCTCCTATGAATTTCTGTGAGAAATTAATTCTGGTAAAATCCTTGGCCAAGGTATCTGACGACTTTATGTAAGTAGCTCATAAAGATTAAGTCAAAGAGAATTTATTTCAAGACCAGAGTACATAAGGTCAAGACAAAAGAAAAGGGAATCCGATGAAAGACCATACCCTTAAGTCTCGACTGGGAGATTGTTCAATGGAGAGATTATGTCGTATATGGAAATTATAAATGATTAAAGGTTCACTGAATTAATTCACCGGTGATTGGGCTCCATGGGCTTGTGGCTGGACATCGACCGTGGAGTGTGGGAGAATTCCCAAATTGGCAGGGGTGCTAATTTTGGAATGGTCAATCGACAGAGTTTCGATTGATTTAGAGTAAGTCTTACTCGAATAATTAAATAATATTTAATTATAACCCACGACCAATTATGTGGTGAACCTACGGGGGCATACACAATACACAAGTAGCGAAAGCGAGGAAATAAGAACGACCGAGTCGACTGGGTCGACTGGGTGAAAAATCGACTGGGTCGATTATATAAGGTGGCGCGACTGGGTCGACCCAATTGGAACAAAATGGGATCCAATTGGAATTGGATCAGGATCATAAATTAAATTGGAATTTAATTTGTGGATTAATTAATTAAGTTGGATTTAATTGATTAGAAAGGAATTTAATTAAATAGACTTAGAGTCTGATTTAATTAAATGGGAGATTAAGTTAATTAATTGGGCTATTTAATTGGGAGATTAAATTAGGCCTGGTCAAATTAATTAACTGGGCCATGAATTAATTAGGAGACTAAGTCTTCTAATTAAAGAGGACCATGGCCCATGTAGGAGAGAGAAGACCTAGTCCTAATAGGACTATGTTAGGGAGATAACTATAAGTAGCTATCTTATAGTTATTTTTCACACAACTCCTTAAGCAAAAATTAAGCAAGAGCAAAAATTCTCTCCCTCTCCCTGTGTGATCGGCCGAATCCTCTTCTGTGCAAGGAATAATTTTTCGTTTTTCGATCTTGTTCCAAATCGTTCCTAATTCCTAGTTTATAATATATCTTGTGTTCTAGCTGATCGAGATATATTATTTTCGTGATATTGTGGTGTATCAACTCGTAGAGGCGCAACACGTGGGGCGCTCCTGAGAAGCTTGGATCGATTTTGCTGGAGCAGAATTCAGAGTTAGTTTTGCTAGCCGAGGATTTGCAAGGAGATAGGTATAAACGAGAAAACTTATACTATCGTTTTATTTATATTCATATATATACAACTAGAGAATATCCTGGCAAGATTCCTTAAGAGGCCCTAAAAGTTTTATATTCCGCTGTGCCTAGGGCTGTTTATCTTACCGAATCCCAACAGTGGTATCAGAGCCAACTCTAGGCTTTGTATATATATGAATTTGCAAATTCTGTGTTTAATAAATTATATGTTTGATTTATGTGGCTAGTTCTTTAACTTTGCATGTTATAGGACGAATGTTTAATTAACTTGGAGTTAATGTTTAATTTTGGGTTCGAAAATTTTATCATGTTAGTTTTATTTTTGGATTGGGATTTAATTGACTGGGTTTGTTTAATTAAATCAAAAGTAATCGAAGAAACAAAAAAAAAATATATATATTTTTTTATTGGATCCAACCGCGGTGGCACGCGGCGGTGCGCGGCAGCGCACCGCGGCTGGGCGGCCACCGCGTGCTGCTGCCCACGGCAGCGTACGAACAGCACGCTGGCCGCGCGAGCAGCGCACGGCAGCAGCCTACGGGCTGCCAGCCGTGTGCTGTCACGCGCAACCGCGCGCTGCCGCACGCTGTCACGCGCAGCAGCGGCTGCCGCGAACAGCCACGCGCGGACTTCGTGTCCGCGCGTATGTTGTCCACATGGCAGTCTTCGATTGGCCTCGTCTGATTGATTTTTGGTTGGACTCTAATTCTGCCTATTTTGAAAGTCCTGAAAATCTTGGAGAATTTTGGAAGATTAGGAAACTTAGAGTTTTTGGATAAGGTAGTTATCTTGTTAGATGTGAACACTACTTTAATTAAACTAATCTAGTCAAAATAGGATTATCTTGAGAATCTTGGAGATTTGGGAATTTTGGGAAACTTAGAGTTTTGGATAAGGTAAGAATCTTAGAAATTTAGATTACCTTAATTAACCAATTTAATCAAGATAAGAATTGTAGATTACTTAGAGCTCAAGTAAGAGCTAATTAATCTTAGAGATTAATTGTTAATTCAAAATTAATTAACTTGGATGAATTTTTGCGAATTAAAATTAATGAAGCCGGTAAATTTACATTTATGCCCTTATGTGAATTTATGCATGTTCTTGAGTGAATGTGTGGATTGATCGATTTTGCCCTTAAGCCCTGTGTAGTTTTTGGTTTATTTAATTTTGGGTTGTAATTAAATGGGCCTGATTGGTGCCCTTGCCTGCGCAAACGAATGTAATAGAATAGGACCATTTAAATTATGTAAGCTAGGCTTAGATTAGTATTGGAGCCGAGAAGACCTCATGAAGACTTGGAGATCCACATGGAGGCCCATTTACCTTGGAGGACATGGAGGCCCAATCAAGCTGGATATTAGAAGAAGGCCCATGATGTATGGGTTTGTAAATTGTAATAGTTTAGGATATTTAATTTCCACCCTAGACTGACCAATTGATTCATCACTTGGCTCGTGATGAATCGCATAGGATGGGCAATCGATCAATCATATCCTGCTAGGTGATGTATGTTTACTATTATTCTTTGATGTATGTCATGCATGCTTAGAATAGATCACGTAAACAAGATAAGCATAATCTGATGAGACCTCGCACAAGAAAACTTTAAAACCTCCAATTGAACTTAAAATTCAATTATAATATTAAATCGAATAACGGGCGCATATGAATGGAGTCTATGGTCCGAGCCTATCCAATTATAGGTCTTAGGCATATTGTACGAATATATCTCGATGTCTCACGAGTCGTGGGTCGAGCTATAGGAAGATGATATGTCTATTGCCTCGATGCACGAGTTTAGTGCCAAGGGAGGGGATAGCAAGGTTTTAGGCGCTGTCTCACGAGTCGTGGGGCGTCTAGGATTGAACTATTTCCCTCCACGAGTATTGGACATGATTTAACGCTAGTAAGTATGGATGTCTCACGAGTCGTGGGTCCATATCGAAAATCGATGCTAAATGAACTTAAGGGTTAGCTGCGATGGTTAACCGTCGACGTATTCGACCACCAAGTGAATCAAATAGTATGGCCAACGAGTCGTGGGTACTAGGAGATTGCATTTGGGCCTTAAGCCCGCTAGGATATTTTAAATTCCCGAAACTTATGTGGGGGCATAAGATTTTGATTAAAATAGTGGGAGTAATTTACAAATAAAAACCATGTTTGTAAATTGTGCATTTTAAATTAATCTTTCGCGTATTAATTTCTTCTCTCGTCATTTTGTAGATATAATGTCTAAGAATCCGATTTCCATCATACTTGAACGTAATATTTTAACTGGACCCAACTTGCATTTCTGGACGCATCATTTGAATTAATTATTTGAAGCTGAAAACATATCTTATGTTTTGTCTATGCCACCACCCATTACTATTTCACATGACGTTCCTGATGAGCTCCGTAAAAGCATCACCAAATGAAAACTGGATGATGGATTAGCTCGTGAATACATGTTGGAATATATGTCACTTGATCTGCGTTTGCAACATGAGCATATGGCATCCGCGAAAGAGATTCTCTCGAATCTCAAATTCCTCTATGGGATTAGAGATGGTCGTCGCAGATTCGCGATCACGAGGGAACTCTTGCAAGCAAGAAAGAGAAGGGAAACTCCTGTCGGAATCCACGTACACAAGATGATTCGACTTCTTTCTGAACTCGATGATATGGGTGTCGTGATGGACAATGATTTCCGAGTAGATCTTATTCTACAATCTCTTCCTAGATCATATGATCGATTTATCGCAGACTTGAATCTCCAGAGGCGAGAGATCACTGTGCATGTCCTGCGACAGATGCTCGAGGAACACGAAGCTTCTTTTGGAAAGAAAGCGAGGGTTGGCGAAAGGACTGGGCGGCGTTCAAAACCAAAGCAAATGGAAACCAGAGCTCCTTACTGCACAAGGTCAAGGGAAATGATCAAATTCGAACCTATGGAGAGTTCGAACAGGTATATTCCTTGTTGAAGTTAATTTTACAATTAACTGTGCATTTTTGGTGTTAGACACTGACTGGAGTTCTCATCCTTGTAGGTGATGGGAGCATTAAGGAAACTGGAGCCTGAGGATTGGATCCTTGAATAAGGCAATGGAGCTGGAGCTGCTACCAAGGCCGTAGGCAAAAGTAGATTTAGGTGGTTTGATAAAGTCATTAGGAAACTTTCATTTATGTACCTAGTTATTAATGAAAAACTTTTATTCATGTTAATGAATAATGTTGATTTTAATAAAAGCTCATGCTTTAGTTTTTCATTTAGTACATTGAATTGTTGACTTTACATCATAAAACCGCATAAGTAAGTCATGCACGTACAACAAAACAAAAGGAAACAAGATAATGAAATATCTGCCCAATTATGGCACGCTCGACTTGGACATATATCTAAGTCTAGGATTCAAAAGTTAGCATCTTCTGGCGCGATTGAAATCAATCGCATTGATGAAATGCCAACATGTGAACCATGTTTAAAGGGTAAAATGGCTAAGTTGCCATTTAAGGGAAACCCTGAGCGAGCCAAGCAAACGTTGGACTTAATACATACTGACGTATGTGGACCACTAGGAAAAAGCGCCCGAGGTGGCTATGACTACTTCATCACTTTCACTGACGACTTTAGTCGTTATGGATATGTGTTCTTGTTGAAACACAAGTCTGAAGTCTTTGAGCGATTCAAAGAATTCAAGATAGAAGTAGAGAATCAACTTGGTCATACGATAAAAGCTCTTCGTTCTGACCGAGGTGGAGAATTTCTTAGTAACGAATTTCTGAATTATCTTGTAGAGCATGGAATATTATCGCAGTGGACTCCTCCTGCAACACCCCAAATTAAATGGAGTAGCAGAGAGAAGGAATCGAACTTTGATGGACATGGTTCGATCAATGATGAGTGCCACTGACTTACCTCTTTCATTTTGGGGACATGCCCTCCTCACGGCAACGAAGATACTGAACATAGTACCTTCTAAATCCGTAGAAAAGACACCATACGAATTATGGTTTGCAAGGCACCCTCATACGCATTCATGCGCATATGGGGATCTCCCGCTTACGTTAAAAAGCTAGTGGGAGATAAATTGGAAACTAAATCCACTTTGTGCAAATTCGTGGGGTATCCAGAAAACTCAATAGGATACGAGTTCTACGATCCTACAAGACAAACAACGTTTGTCTCGAGGAACGCTCACTTCTTGGAGAAGGATTTCTTGGTGGACAAGAAAGAAAATAACGTAGAACTAGATGAGGTCACTGAAGCTGAAAAGGCCGAAGAGGTCGACCGAGCTGACCCGTCACCACAGGCAGTGGGAGAACATGAGCATGAAAGTGCACCAGAAAGTACACCGATACTTCGTAGGTCAGAAAGACAACGTAGAGAACCCGAGAGGTACCACGGTCTGCTGCATGAGACTGGACAGTCTCTAACCGACCCAAGGACTTACGAAGAGGCTATGCTAGACATAGACTCGGGAAAGTGGCGCGAAGCCATGGAATCCGAATTGGACTCCATGCACTCAAACAAGGTCTGGGCCTTGGTAGATCCACCAGTGGGAGTAGCTCCCGTGGGTTGCAAGTGGATCTATAAGCGAAAGCTTGGAGTGAACGGAGAAGTGATTACCTACAAGGCGCGACTAGTGGCAAAAGGATACACTCAAAGACCAGGTATCGACTTTGAGGAGACCTTCTCGCCCGTCGCAATGCCCAAATCCATTCGGATCTTGCTGGCCATATCTGCGTGGTATAACTACGAGATATGGCAGATGGATGTAAAGACTGCCTTTCTCAATGGGGACATTGATAAGGAGATCTACATGGAGCAACCAAAAGGATATGCATCCAAAGGAGATGAACACAAGGTGTGCAAACTCCAGAGGTCCATTTATGGACTGAAGCAAGCTTCCCGAAGTTGGAACATTCGTTTTGATTAGACAATCCAAACTTTTGGATTCATCAAGAACATGTTCGAACCTTGCGTGTACAAAAAGATCAGTGGGAGTACAGTTGAATTTTTGGTGCTTTACGTTGACGACATTCTTCTCATTGGAAACAATGTGAAAGCATTGTCCGAAACTAAAGCATGGTTATCTACACAATTCTCGATGAAGGATATGGGAGAAGCATCCTTTGTACTAGGTATAAGGATCTACCGAGATAGATCAAAAGGACTGCTGGGCCTCTCCCAATCCCAGTACATAGATAAAATCTTGAAAAGATTTAGTATGGAAGAATCCAAGAGAGGATTGCTTCCAATGAGATATGGGATTGCACTCTCTAAGTCTATGGCCCCAAAGACGCCAGAAGAGAGAAGCAATATGTCTCGAGTACCATATGCATCCGCGATAGGAAGCATAATGTATGGTATGCTATGTACAAGACGAGACGTAGCGTACGCTTTAAGCATTACAAGTCGCTACCAGTCTGATCCAGGTGAGCAGCACTGGATAGCCGTAAAGGCAATTCTGAAGTACCTGAGAAGGACTAAGGAATTGTTCTTGGTATATGGTGGAGGAGAATTGAAATTGGAAGGCTATACAGACTCGAGCTTCCAATGTGATGTAGACGACTTCAAGTCGACATCAGGATGCGTGTTCTGCCTCAATGGTGGTGCGGTTAGCTGGAAGAGCTCCAAGCAAGAAACAACCGCGGATTCAACCACCGAAGCAGAATACATTGCTGCGAGTGATGCAGCAAAGGAAGGTGTTTGGATAAGGAACTTCATCCAGGAATTGGATGTGATACCTAGCATCGCTGAGCCCATTACTATCTTCTGTGATAACAATGGGGCAATAGCGCAAGCAAAGGAGCCGAGATCTCATCAGAAATCCAAGCACGTACAAAGACGATACCACGTGATAAGAGATATCATTGGTAGAGAAGACATTAAGATGGAACGTGTCGACTCAGAAGATAATACGGCGGACCCGCTAACGAAGCCTCTGCCTCAAAAGGCATTTGAGAAACATCTGCATAAGATGGGACTCAAGAACATAAAAGACTGGCTTTAGGACAAGTGGGAGATTGATAGAAATAGTGTCCTGCAAGCCAGCTGTATGGCTAGTATTTATTGTAATAAATGCGGAACTATTCAATTTCGATTAATAAATGCACTTTATTAAATGGTCATCTTTATCTTATGTAATAATTATCTACGCATAAGGATAGAAGTCCTTAGATCACAGGGCTATGGGACAACCCGTGGACTGATCTCTAAGGCCGTGATCTAGAACATATTCAAGAGTCGTAGAATCCAATCGAGATAGGACATCGTTGGATACGGTTAGACTCTCATTGTTGTGTGTACTCCGATGAACTGGAGGACGCTGGGGTCCACGAGCGTGACTGGGATAGTCGACACACATAAGTGGGTGGCTTGCTGGGATGGCAAGCGCACTGAATACCTCAATTAGGAAATAACTCACCATGGAAGCGGTAGTCGCATATCGGGGTTGAAGTTATTCCATGTTTATAATAGTATACGAGGAACAATCCCTAACAACTTGAGATGATAGGGTTTATCTGGTGCGAGAACGTCTATACTTTGATATGAGTTCCGACTGACTGGGGATCGCCAGAAAGTCTCTGTGGACTCATGTTGGGTATAGAGGAACTCGTATGCAGATTCATATCATCAACAAATGATCCATTGACTCGACTTGATAGGTTGGGAAATTCTCCTATGAATTTCTGTGAGAAATTAATTCTGGTAAAATCCTTGGCCAAGGTATCTGACGACTTTATGTAAGTAGCTCATAAAGATTAAGTCAAAGAGAATTTATTTCAAGACCAGAGTACATAAGGTCAAGACAAAAGAAAAGGGAATCCGATGAAAGACCATACCCTTAAGTCTCGACTGGGAGATTGTTCAATGGAGAGATTATGTCGTATATGGAAATTATAAATGATTAAAGGTTCACTGAATTAATTCACCAGTGATTGGGCTCCATGGGCTTGTGGTTGGACATCGACCGTGGAGTGTGGGAGAATTCCCAAATTGGCAGGGGTGCTAATTTTGGAATGGTCAATCGATAGAGTGTTCGATTGATTTAGAGAAAGTCTTACTCGAATAATTAAATAATATTTAATTATAACCCACGACCAATTATGTGGTGAACCTACGGGGGCATACACAATACACAAGTAGCGAAAGCGAGGAAATAAGAACGACCGAGTCGACTGGGTGAAAAATCGACTGGGTCGATTATATAAGGTGGGTCGACCCAATTGGAACAAAATGGGATCCAATTGGAATTGGATCAGGATCATAAATTAAATTGGAATTTAATTTGTGGATTAATTAATTAAGTTGGATTTAATTGATTAGAAAGGAATTTAATTAAATAGACTTAGAGTCTGATTTAATTAAATGGGAGATTAAGTTAATTAATTGGGCTATTTAATTGGGAGATTAAATTAGGCCTGGTCAAATTAATTAACTGGGCCATGAATTAATTAGGAGACTAAGTCTTCTAATTAAAGAGGACCATGGCCCATGTAGGAGAGAGAAGACCTAGTCCTAATAGGACTAGGTTAGGGAGATAACTATAAGTAGCTATCTTATAGTTATTTTTCACACAATTCCTTAAGCAAAAATTAAGCAAGAGCAAAAATTCTCTCCCTCTCCCTGTGTGATCGGCCGAATCCTCTTCTGTGCAAGGAATAATTTTTCGTTTTTCGATCTTGTTCCAAATCGTTCCTAATTCCTAGTTTATAATATATCTTGTGTTCTAGCTGATCGAGATATATTATTTTCGTGATATTGTGGTGTATCAACTCGTAGAGGCGCAACACGTGGGGCGCTCCTTAGAAGCTTGGATCGATTTTGCTGGAGCAGAATTCAGAGTTAGTTTTGCTAGCCGAGGATTTGCAAGGAGATAGGTATAAACGAGAAAACTTATACTATCGTTTTATTTATATTCATATATATACAACTAGAGAATATCCTGGCAAGATTCCTTAAGAGGCCCTAAAAGTTTTATATTCCGCTGTGCCTAGGGCTGTTTATCTTACCGAATCCCAACACTTAATCCATCCATTAGTTGGTCTCCCAATCTAGACTAAGGGTATGGACTTTCACCGGCTTCCCTTACTTGTCTCGACTCTATATATTCTGACCTCGAAACTATTCTCTTTGACTTAACTTTTATGAGTTACTTTCATAAAGTCGTTAGAAGCCTTGGTCAAAGTTTCTCACAAAAATTCAAAGGAGAAACTTCTAATCTATCAAGTCAGGTCATTCTTGATGATATGAATATGCGTGCACGTTCATTTATACTCAACATGGTCCATTTTTTGGGGGATAACTGTCAAGTAACAATAATAGAGAGTGTGTAAGTGCAACTGCGCTAACAAGTAACCCAATATAAGAGTAGTAAGGGCATTCTTTCTACGTATATATTCCACGAATCTTTTCTATGGTGTGTTGCGGTAGGAATATGTTAGTAGTTTAAGGCCCAGTTCGGTTTGCAGGATTGCAATCGGCCCAAATTGCAATTTTGGTTCACTAAATAATCGGGCCCAATTATTTTGTCTTGTGTATGGCCGATTAGAATGTGGACCCAATAACTTAGTTGGATTTTGGCCCAGTTTATTTATTGTGTGTTCGGTTGGCCCGGTTTCTTGCAATTACTATTATACCCCCTCCGAATCGTGAAATCTGGCCATCCATGAAATAAATAAAAAAAATTAAAAAAAAAATTTCCAGATTTCGCCAAGCAGGGAACACAAAATGCAATTGGGGAAATTTTTTTTAACACTTCAACTCATATAAAATGTTTTTAACAAACCAAAATATATAATATTACAACTAATGGGCAATGTGTTCTTACCCTAGTTATTCTTCTTCTTCCTTCACCTATGTTACAAAAAAGTAAAAAAAAAAAAAATTTTTTGAAACAAATTTAATATCTCAAAGTTTGGGTAGTCAAGAATTAATCATTCTTCTTGTTAACAAAAGAATAAACAATCATAAAGAAGAAGAAAGAAAAGAAAAAAAAAACTCACCTTTTTCAACTTCTTCTTCACCTATTTAAAAAAAAAAAATTTGGAACAAATTAATATAACAAAGTTTGGGTACTCAAGAAATCATTGTTCTTGCAAAATAGTAAAATATAATAAAAAGAAAAAAAAAATACTCAAGAAGCTCACCTTTCACGTCAATGGAGGGAAAATAAAAAAAGTGTGAAGAAGTGGGAAGATGATGAAAGATGTGGGAAGATATTTCTAATCTTGGGCAATTATTTCAATGGCATTTTATGTAATTGATCTGAACATTAGGGTTATTTTTGTCTCAAAATTTAACAATTTGGCCCAATTAATTAATATCTGGCCCAACCCTCCAATTCGAATCGGGCCGATAAGTGGGTGTGGCCCACATGTCTCCCCAATAAGTCCGGGCTGCCCGGGATAATCTTGGCCCAACCGAACAGGTAATTAGAGAAAATATTCTGGGCCAATTACAACAATCTTGGGCTAATCTTGGGCTAATTGGATCAAGCGAACAGGCCCTAAAAATTCAGAGGTCTACCTATAATTTTTTAAAACCTCAAGGATGTGTATGTGATTCTACCTTAAAAATAAAAAAGGGTGCTTGAATGATTGGAGAACATGTATAGAAGTAAGATGCCACTCTTTGTTCGAAAAGTCAATTGTTTTAAAAAAATGAAAGGTGATGACATTTTTATTCCCAGACACGGCTAGTTCAACACCAATATTCCTTTTTGACTTGGATTGGCATCTCTAAACAAATTAACTTCTCAAAATTTAAGATCTAAACTTATTTGCTTCTTCTGTTCACCAATAATACCAGGAGCATTTTGCCAGGTTTTAGTGCTTTCAGAAATTTCTTCCGCGCGAGGACGTTTAAGGTATGTAGACCTTTTCTATTTACTCTTTTACCTTAATTATCATAATTTCATCATGTGATTTAAACCATATGTTAGACTCTTTATTTATCATCTCAAATGTATAAAGAATGGGGGTAAAGTACAAAACAAATATATTTGTTAATCAAATGTAATATTGAATTAGTCGTCTAAATTCATGAAAAGCTTCACAAATTCAAATGTACTAACTAGAAATAACTTGTATTAATATCTAATAATTCTCTCGATTCTTAAAACGCCATTATTTTATTGACCAAACAAATTATTCTCTAAAAATTATGTATTGCAATCAAATTGTTTACATCAATAGTCAAATTATATTAAACTATATATTAGAGGAAAATATACTTTTAGCAACGGTTATTTAAGATTAAAAATAATTTTCTAAAAGATTGAAGCATCATTTTCCACCTCGGTTTTCAAAAATTCAAGGGTCGGATATATTAATAAAAGTTTTTTCAAATCAATAAATATGAATTTGTGTAATTTTCCATGAATTTAGGCGATCTATTAAATATTGCCTTGGTTTAATACAATTATGTCTTAAATTTCACTTTCCATCCTAATTTTTATACACTTTCACACTTTACCCACCTAATATTTCGAGAAGTTACAGTATAGACATTTTGCTGGAATTTTGACGCTATTATATTCCACCACCGATGACTTTTGGGGGGCGGGGTAATTTGCAACAACTAACAAATGGGGGCATGCTGATGCAACTATAAGTTTCGAAACGGTGGGGGTTAAGATCAAAATAGTGATTATAATGGGAGAGAGAGAAGGGGGGGGGGGGGGGTTGTTAAAGTGCGATATTCCCAATTTTTTTTTTGTAAACATATTTTTTCCTTCTTGCTGCGCTAGAGATCTTTTAGTCTTTTCCAATTATGGATTACATTTTTCAACTGATATATATCAAGGACATGACACATTACTCGTAAGATTAAAGTCAAATTAAAACTAGACCATGATTTTTACATCTCTATTGTGATTTTTGAAATTAATTGACATATACCAAATTGGGCCAAATCTGCTCAATGTTATCAGCCTCATATATATAGACATATATGGTACGCTGAACTACATCAAAATAATTCCTTATGAATGATTACATCACTGAACATATATGTTTCAAGAATCTTGTCAATCTATATCGACATACATGACATGTCGGTATAGACCTCTTAAACTTGATCTCCCAATTGCGTTTTGATCATGCTACTCGACCAGATTAATTAGATCAACCAAATTGATCCGATCGAGCAGATCAACTTGATTATGATAAACTTGAACCTATGATGTGTGTTCTTCCTAACATCAATTAATTTTAGAATAATTGGTAGCGCTTGAGGTCTTACACCCTTCAAATGTACGTGTCGACGCACAATTTTAAATTGATACACTTGTCAGTAGATCTATATATGTGACACAAACATGTGAAATCATAATCAACTTGATTATGATGAACTTGACCCTATGATGTGTGTTCTTCCTAACATCAATTAATTTTAGAATAATTGGTAGCGCTTGAGGTCTTCCACCCTTCAAATGTACGTGTCGACGCACAATTTTAAATTGATACACTTGTCAGTAGATCTATATATGTGACACAAACATGTGAAATCAAAATAGGGGTAGGATATTGTCCACACCAAATGTATATGTATTAGCCCATACAAATATTAACTTGGCAAAAATCCTCTATCACAATTTTGTGTTATATCTTCATATCTAGACACTTGTCAATAGATTTATATTTGTGACATAAAGGTGTGATATCAAAGTGAGATAGAAAATTTATCCCACTAGATTTTGATTTGAGCAAAAGATTTTATACTCCGACTTTTGTGTCACATGATGTATCCACCATACAAGTGTATGTGTGGATACCGATTTTAAATTTGAGCACTTGTTAACAGTATTATTTTAGAACCATATTTTAAGGGTCTAAAATTCTTTATTTTATTATTTTTTTTTTGTTAATGAACACGTAAGTTTTTCCATATATATAGAGAGATAATTGCATTTTTGGTACTGCACTTTAGGTCAATTCTCATTTTTGATATACTACTTTATGTGTTCAATACATTTGGTACAATGCTTGAACAAATTGTGACACATTTGGTGTAGGGTTTAGTTTTTTTTTTTAATTTGTAATTATTTATTATTTATTTTAATAAATATTAAATAGTTTTTTTATTATATAATTGATTATTTAATAAATATTAAATAGATTAATACTATTATATAAATCTTATATTTGAAAAGAATGTGTTTTCTTAATTTATGTTAAAATATTATTTAATTTATTAATATTGTTTATTAGCGTCACTTTTGAAATTTAACAACAATGTAGAATGAAATTGTCATTAAATTTGGAGATGTGGGGCTTTTTTGGTAGCCTGAAATGTTATGGATAAAATTACCAATCAACATAAGTAATGTCATCAACTTTGCAATTATACTTATCTGCCATGTCACCATTTAAAAATTGTACTAAATGTATCAAATGTGTTGGACAGACAAAACGGTGTACTAAAAGTGGGAATTGATATAAAATGCAATATCAAATATGCAATTCTCCCCATATATATACACATGGATCCATTGAGGTAAACACTTATTACAAATATTATCCCCTTGTTTTCTGATATTACAATAAGTCCCCCGTTGGTATAACTCTTTTACGGGGATTTTGGAGTGATGTTGCATTAGGTGCAGCTAATTTACCACACAATGTGTATCACAATGTACGATATAACTCACATGTAACAGTACATGCTCACATTACATAGTATTAACCCCATATATTTAGTATGACCCCATATTATGTAGTATTTATTTCAAATTAGCGTATCACATTCTATGGTATAAATTATATATGACAGTACGGACTCACATTACATAGTATCAACATCATATATCCAATATGACCACACATCATGTAGTATGTATTCCACATTAAGTGATACATGCAATTTGTATCACATTCTATGTTATAATTCACATGTGACAGTACATGTTCACATTACATAGTGTTAATCCATATATTTAGTATGACCCCTCATTATGTAGTATTTTGGTATTACAACGAAATTTGTATCACATTCTATTGTATAATTCACATGTGATAGTACGAGCAGACATTACATAATATTAACTTCATATATTTAATATGATCCCACGTCATGTAGTATTTATTCTATATTAGGTGATTTATGCAATTTTTTCAAAATTAATATTAATTATTCAAAAAAAAAATTATTATTTATTTTAAAATATTATTGTAACATTTATTTATTTATTTTCATATTAATTTATTAAAAAATAATTTACTATTTGATGTTACTAAATATATAATATAATATCATTTCTTGTAGTAGAGTATCACTTATTGTGGTAATATTATTATGACATGTTGACAATTTATTTAAAAAATACTAATTAATGTCATGTCTTATTTCTATTGGTTATAATTAACGGCACCTAACGTAGCGGCACCCTATAATTTTCCCACTTTTATAAGAACATCACTTACGACTATTATTTATCGTTCCTGATGACATAATCCAATCTTGTAAATGTTTTTTCCAAAATTATCCCTCGGTCAACTTTAGGTTCAAGGTAATATTATTAGTAGATTAGGTAGGGGGTGTTTTGGTTATACATAAGATAATAATAATAAATCAACAAATAAATAAATTAATTGTTTTAGAATAACATAATTCAGTTAATCACTGTTTGGTCACGATTTGTGTTTGTAATTTCTAGACATAGGGGGTTCTGGGTTTGTACGGTATACCTTAGACAGCCCGTACGAAAATCAACCTTGAACAATTTTAATTAATAAATTAATTGTTTTAGAATAATATATGGTAGAATTAAGTTGAGTTTATCCATACAAAGGGAAGTTTGTTGGTTCCGTCTAAAATGAGATTTTGAGGGATGAAAGTGACATTTATCTTGGGGACACGTGACCTATTAAAATTAAGCTAAAATAATTTATTTTCTTAAAGATAAATTTACCCTTTTTTAATAAATGGAATTCAACAACACCCCTTATTTTTTGACTAACTAAAAAATATGTATATTATATTTATTAGCAAAATATTTATTAGCAAAAAAAAAAAAACCTTATATTTTTTATTAGCAAAAAATATCCCTACGAATAATTTTTACACACATATCGTTGATTTTTGTAAAATCTACCCCAACGGGTATTGGAAACTGAATATCAGTTCCATGAAGTCAGTTTAAGAAAATAATTCCGCAGATTGATTCTTAGAGATGAAGAGAAGAGAAGAGAAGAGAAAAGAAAATTTAATTTCAATAGAAAAAATGAATGTGAATTACACAGGTTTTGAACCCTCTAACCTCTATTTATAACTTATAAAGTTATAAGTGATATAACTATAAGGCGGTGGTCTAATCTACTAACTAGTAACAACTAACAACTAACAAACTGGAAAAAGTTGCTAACAACCTAACAAAAGCGTGAAAGATAATTTACAATACAATTAAATAAAATAAACAATAAAACACATAACACATAATTAAAATACCAAATCCCTAATTCCCAAATTAGAAGCTGAACTCCTTATTCCTCACGAAGTAGTAGCTGGGATGAATTCTTCTTCTTCAATTGTTCAATTGTTGATGGATACTCCAATTTCTTCAACAACGGGCAACGGTAGATAGTTATGCTCACGCTAAATTGAGACCACTTAAAACCATGGATCAAAATTTTCATCTTTTCCTTCGAAAACATCAAAAAATTTCGTTGTTGAATCAAGCGAAACGAAAATAAGATATAATTTCGAAACTATTTGTTTGCCTTAAACTCTGTTATTTATCTAAATTTAGTAACTTTTATTACATTTTTCCTTAGTGTCTCCGAAAATCCTCGAAAAGTTTCCAATATTTGACTGACCGAAACATACACTTGAAACGAAATTTTTATCCATGCTTAAAACGCTCTTAAAATTATTTTACATGATTTGACTTAATTATTTGCCACCTATATTCTTTGATTTTGAATTACTTAGATTTAACACTTTGCTCCCTCAAAATATAAGAAAAAACACTATAATGACTTGGGTTATTTATATGTATATTGTTTGTCCATAATGTCAGACAAATATGTTCAGCCATTGAGAAACGGCTGCATCAGTACTTCCGTAGTTCTGCATCTAATTTTATCGTGAATAGCTTTTTATCTTCACGTGTATAACTTGTAATCCCGATTTTTTGGTGTAGACTTTTAAAATAAAATATAAAGTAATAAATGTTTTCATTTTCCATTTTTTTCTCTCGTCAAATGATATAGGAGATTCTTTTGCAAATGATGGAGAACTTATTTTACGCAGGTGGTTTTTATTGATAATTTCGGCATTTTTGGTGAACTTTTGTGATTTTGATAAAACTAATTCATGTAGTGTAGTAAGCATTGTATGTGAGATACATATAAATTATTTGTCATCATAGTTTTTTTTTCATCATGATTTATATATATATATCTGTGTTTAATCTGTAACAAACAAGAGATAATATATTGTCCATCTCTCAGGATATATAGGTGATACGATGGTCGGGAAGCTCTTTGTGGGTCTCTATACCCCGGTTAAAGACCTGTTTTTATATTTGAAGAACAAAAAAGAATACATAAATGATTTAGTTGACAATTTATGTAAGCTTTCAGTGGAGGTGGGCACCATCAATTCAAGGATGAAACAAGTTGATACTATTCTAGAAACCTCCGTCTCCAAAGAAAAGTCGGGCGAATACTACATTTTGCAGAAACAAATTGAAGTTTTCGGCAAAAAATACACGAAATTCCTTTCTAAGTACCAAAAAATTTGCGGCAATCTCCCAAGTTTGGCACAGCTAAAGGCCACAACCAGTGGCCTAAGTACTACTGTGCAGGAACATATTGCAATACCAGAAGTAGATGTCTCCACCGCAATAAATGTAATTGATGATCTCCAAGCAAGAAAACCAACCATCTTCACCCACAAGTTCTTCGACCTTGCAGGACTTAGCAAAGACATTTCTAAGCTTCTCGATCATGTCACTCGAGTTACTGACAGAATGAAAGAGTCGAATTTGATATCTGAGAAGAAGCATGATGTTTACCAGTTGAAGCATGATGAAATTGGTCATCCACGTCTCGATGAGTATGTTCCAATGGTCATGAAGTACCTCAATGAAGATGTGAACAGAATCGCTATTGTTGGCCCTGTTGGAGTAGGAAAAACGACTATCATGAAAAACTTGAATAATCAACTGGAAAATAGGAATTCGTTTCTAATATCCAACAAATACAGCAACGTAATATATGATATTATTATTTGGGTAACTTGTCCAACGGATCTTGATGCAAAGGATAAAATTGTTGGGAAGATACAGGATGAGATTATGACGCGGTTGAAGCTAGATAAGGTGAAAACCCAGAGTCCAATTCAAAATGCAGAAATAATTTCTAAATTCCTACATAGAAAGAAATATATACTGCTCATGGATCAGGTTGCGTCATACATTGATCTAGATGAAGTTGGAATTCATAAACAACACAATCATGGAAGAGTTGTGATTGCATCCAGTCATATAAAGATTATCAATAGGATGGTAAATGAAAAGGTCGAGATAAAGACACTCTCAGATAACGATGCGTTGAATCTCTTTCAGGAAGTTTGGGGTACGATATGTGATAAACGCATCCAAAATATAGCTGATGAGATTATCAAGTTATGTGGAGGTCTACCACTGGTGATAAAGTTAATTGCAACATATTTAAAAGGTGAGACAGATGATAGTGTATGGCATGCAACTAAAAAGATATTGCAGAGTGACATGTCAAATACGACATTGGGTCTTGCAGGAGTTGGAAATGCTTTCAAGTTGGCATACGAAGATTCGAAGATGAATAATTCGATGAAGAAGTGTCTACTCTATGCGGCACTTTTTCCAAATGACTACATAATATTCAAAGACTACTTGGTAGAGTGTTGGACGGCTGAAGGCTTCATTGATAAAAATGGTACCCAAAAACTGAGGGCTGCAAGGGACAATGGAGTGTTCGTTTTAAAGGAGCTTACAGACAGATACTTGTTGGAAAAATGTGCTGATGAGTATGTGAAGATACCGGCATATTTTAGAAAGATGGCTCTAGAACAAAAATACCCTGATGAAGAAAACTCCGTAGTTTGGGTGTCGGAGAGGAATAAATTTATTAAGGATGAGAATTGGAGAACAGCGAAAAGGGTGTCATTGATTGGTTGTAAGTCTGAATTACCTGAAAGTCCCGAAAGTGACAATATTTGTACATTGTTATTACAGTGCAACCCCGAGTTTGAGAGACTTGGAGATTCGTTTTTTCTTCATATGAAGAAGCTTCAAGTTTTGGACTTGCATCAAATTGGTATAAGATCACTGCCAAGTTCAATATCCAGTTTGGAGAACCTCATCGGTTTATATTTAGATGATTGTTCTCATCTTTCCATGCTGCCTCCTCAAATAGGAAAGCTAAACAAGCTTGAACTACTTGATATCCGTGGAACATCAATACCTTGGTTGCCTCAAGAAATTGGGTGTCTGATTGGCTTGAGGTGTTTACGAGTTTCATTTTTCTTGAAATTTGGTGAAGAAGAAGAAAATGAAACAGAGGTGTCGAGTTCAAAGATTATCAGCAATCTTGAACAACTGGAAGAATTAACTATTGAGGTAGACCTTCAAAGCCAAGGCTGGTGGATGAAGGTTGCTGAGGAAATAGCCATTAGAGTTGCTGGCTTGAAACACTTGACAACTCTTAACCTCAACTTTCCAAGTGTTTCCAGCCTACATAAATTCATTACCAACAGTCAATCCTGGAAGAACATAGATACAAATTGGGGAACCGATACTTTCAGATCCTTCAAATTATTTATTGGCTTCCAAGAAACACGACATCCATATGGTTCAGATATCTCAGGAAATTGGTCCAAAAGACGATTGAGATTCTCCACCAACGATGAACTTTCTTCAGTTAAAGAAGTACTCACACAAGCTAGTGCTTTCGAATTAATTGGTAACTCCAATGTGAAGAGCTTCAACGAGTTTGACTTGGAAAATGTTGGTCCACTCAAAGTTTGTGTTGTCGAAGGTTGCAATAGTCTACTATGCCTTGTGGACACACAGGTTATCGATGAGAGGAATGCTAATGGTATTCTTCAAAGCTTGGAGAAACTTCATTTATTTGATCTCAAGGTACTGCAATGCATTTGGAGTGGATCAGTTTCTCCCCAAAGTCTTTCAAACTTGACTGTTTTAACTTTGTGTGGCTGCCCTGAGTTAACGGAGGTTCTAAAACTTTCGCTGGTGAAAGCTCTTTCATGCCTAAAGCACTTAAAAGTTGAGAAATGTTCTAAAATCGTGAGAATTATCGAGGAGACTAGTACTGAAATAAGTGAAACTCACATATTTGAAAAGTTGGAGCTAATTGAACTTGAAGATTTGCCACTATTGGAAAGCATATGCGGGACTACGCCAATGACCTGGAAGTCATTGATGAAAATTGTGTCAATAAGGTGTAATAAGCTGATAAATCTGTCTATGAATACCGATAATGCGGAAAGGCTAGAAACGATTATGTGTGAAGCCAGTTGGTGGGATGCACTTCAATTTCCGAGTGAAGAAGTAAAGGAGCATTTTGGTGGTGGTTGTCAAATTATTAGTGTGGAACACCCGGTGGATAACAAAGTCTCTCGCGAAGAAGAGATCCAAATCAACGACGACTTCTCGGAATCAGGGAATGTTGTTGATGAGATTGCACAGAAAGCTATGTTTCCAAAAATTCCGTCGTCAAACATCCAAGTTCCAGCATAAATCTGAAATATTTCGCTTCCAGTGTAGGGCTGGGCGTCCGGGTCAGGTTTTTTGGGACTCGTCCCGACCCGATCGGGTATTTCCCGTTTGGAATTAAAAAACAGATTTTTTGATATCTCGGGTTCGGGTACCCGAACCCGAAATATATTTTCGGTCGGTTTTGGGTATTATGTTTATACCCGAACGGGTATTTCGGGACCCGTTTGGGTATTGAAAAAAAAAATTGCCCCAATTTTATTATATTTTTGTCAATTGTAACTTTTATTTTAATTGTGATATTTTGATGCTTGAAATTTGATTGTAATATTGTTCAATGTTGAAGACTTAAGAATTGTGTGTTTTGTTTTATTTAGGAATCCTTGGTTGTAATATTATTGAAGATTTGAGACGATTTTGTTATATTTGTTTTGGAGTTATTGAGAGCAATTCAATGTTTGAATTCATTTATTTTACAATTTTATGTACATAGACGTTAACAAATAAGACTTCTTGTGTAATACCCCAAAATTTCGTATTAGTCAATAATTCAATTACACTTTCAGTCCAAAAGCTTTTAAAACTTTAATCTCCAATATCTCTTATTTTCAGGGTCGTTTTAGTTTCATATATAAGCACAACTTCATTTATAAATAAAATTACCTAAACTTTCTCAAAACACAAAACCTCAAAAATATTTTAACTGAACAAAAGTAAAACTTCAGGATTTTTTTTTGAAACACGAAATTTTGGGATATTAAATTACATAGCGCTCATGATCGTTTTAGTTTCATATACAAGCACAACTTCGTTTGTAAATAAAATTACCTAAACTTTCTAAAAATACATAACCTCAAAAATATTTTAACTTAAACAAAAAGTAAAATTTCAGGAATTTTTTTTGAAACACGAAATTTGGGGGTATTACATCTTATACCTTTATATATACTAGAAAATTGCACGTACGTTGTACGTGTCTAGTTAGTATATTTTATAAATTGTCATAAAATAAACTTTGTCATGTCACAAATAGCACAAATTAATGACTAATATTTAATTTTGTTATTATTAAATTATTATTTCATCAATAAAATGATGATTTTAAATTAATCAAATATGAAATGATGATTGATTTGTTCATAAGATTGTAAATTATTTTCTAAAATAAGATTGTAGCAAAATTATTTAGTTCATTTCATTATAGTAGTTTTCATTTAAAAATACTATTTTAAGAGGGCTATTTATTTGTTTTAATTTGAAATAATATCATGACATTTAAAATGCATTTGTTTACATATCTAAGTCAATTTTCACATTGTTTACCCATTTTTTACGGGCTTAAACCGTCTTTTAATTTTTTTATTCGATTTACCCGTTCTTCCATCGTATTAACCCACACTAATTGTTTTTTCATTTTTTGTCAATTTCTTTTGTTTTTCCAGTTTAAACCATTTTCTATCGATTTCATCATTTTTTTGTCTATTAAACTATAATTTCTTTTTATAGATTTGACTTGTGTTTATCTATTTCACACGGTTTTTCATGTTATCATGTATTTCCTGCATATTTTATTTGTATAGCTACTTACACGTGGTATTAGTTACCGTTCATTTTCTCCTATTTATACCAGGGTTCGAAACCCTTTAGCACACAATTTTACACAATTTTTGATATATGAAATAATTTTTCCCCAATACTTCTTATCTTCTCTTTTTCCTTCAAGAAATCAAACTTGATCAAATTCCATTACTCATTCCAGTTTATTTAGATTACAACATTGTATCAGCAGTGTAGATTTACACGTTTTTCCGCGCCTATTCACGAATTCTATATTCGTTTTTTCCTTGTTCTTGATCATATTTTGATCAATTTTTTTTATCTATTCTCTGTTTCTTGATCATATCTTGATCAAACCTCCATTCATGGCTTCAAACTTTGATTCTTCCACTGTCACATCTACCCGACTTCACCCTCCCATGGAAGATTCTCTCCACCCCTATTTTCTTCACCCCTCTGATGGCCCTGGCCTTCTAATTATCTAACACCCCTCTCCTGCGGGGACAACTACCACTCATGGTCAAGATCCATGCTTCTGGCCTTAAATGTGAAACACAAACTAAGATTCATTAGTGGTTCTCTACCTGATCCTGGGCCTACAGATCTATCATTACAAATTGCTTGGTCACGCAACAATGATATACTGGTCTCATGGATTTTAAACTCGGTTTCCCAGAAATCTATTCCAGCATCATGTATACTCATTCTGCCAAGGCAATCTAGGAAGAACTCGAAACCAGATTTCAACATTCAAATGGGCCAAGGAAATTACAACTCCGTAGGGAACTTACTAATCTTAAACAAGACACTCTCTCAGTCAATAAGTTTATTACAAAACTCAAGTCAATCTAGGATAAATTGGCTAATTACAGGCCTCTTTTCAATTATTGCACCCATGATGGTCCTCAAAAGATCCATGATCATTATCAAGAAGAACCAGTTCTCACTTTTTTACTCGAGTTAAACGATTCCTCTGACAATCTAAGGAGATCCTGCTAATGGACCCAATTCCTCCTACTGACAAGGTTTTTTCTCTTGCTACTCAAGAAGAGAGACAAAAACAAGTGGGATAACTACATAACTCTGTGGATCTCTCTAACACCATAGCCTTTGCATAAAAAAGAAACTTTCAATCCACCACATATTCCCAGACCCTATTATCAGTCTCAACAACCACATCTATTTCAACAACTCACTCCTCCTACTCAAACCCAGAATCCCAAGTTCAACCCCATCTTTAAAAAGAAAGATAGGCCAACTTTTGCTCATTGTGGTATAATGGGACATACCATGGACAAATGCTACAAATTGCATGGATATCCAGTAGGTTACAAGTAACCTGTTACTACTTCAACAAACACTGTCAACAACTTTTCTGACACAATATCAACAATTACATCAAGTCCCCATAATACAGGTCATACTACCCTCTTAAACCTCTGCTCCAGAGCCTTACTGCTGAACAATATCAACACTTGACGAATCTTTTCAGTCAAAATCTAACTAAGTCCACTGATCCGCACATATTTCACGTGTCTCAGGTATCTGCTCTATTTCAATGCCTATTACTTCCATTATACAATATAATGCTTGGATAATGGACGTTGGTGCTACTAAGCATATTTGTCATGACATCTCTTTATTATATGCCTTAAAACCTATTACTGGTGCAACTGTCATTCTTCCTGATAATAGCTGTTTTCTTGTTCGTCATATTGGTGCCATATCTCTAAACTAAATGAGTATCTTATTCTCAAAAATGTCTTTTATGTGCCAGAATTTCATTTCAATTTAATATTTGTTAGTGAATTATTGTTACTAGATGGTCTCTCTCTGTTGGATAAAGATGAAGATAGAGTGCATTGAAGTTAGAAGTTAAGGGAGGTTTTGATGATTTCCAAAACACATCAAGATCAGCTAAGTATGGAAAACTTAGTTTAAAACACTTAGAATAATTTTGATCAAATAAGAAGACAAATCAGAAGGGTCAAATATTCAAGGTCCAGAAGACTACTGATCTGCTGAAGGGAAGAAATCAGACTGGTGAAGATCAGCCGACTCAAATCAGATTTGTTCAAGTTTGGGATCAGCTCTGCTCACCATCAGACTTGTGTTCTCATCAGCCGAGTAGAAAGGATCAAGAAGTCTCCCCAACGGTGATAAATGCACTTGGAGTAATAAATGCTGAAGACCGAGGGTATTAATGACAAATGATTGAAGAAAAACCTCGTATCAACTCGGTGCATTAAATGCTGCCTGACAGAAAGTACAGTCTGCAGTACTGTCACTGTGCAAAGAGCCGTTCGCGGAAATTAAGGACCAGAAACCAAGAAATTTGAATTGTATCTATCTTCAACGGATATAATTCAAATGTGTGAGTATAAATAGCTGAAGAGACGAAGAGAAAAGAGAACAAAACAACGGAGAGATCAATTTCAAAGCAGAATATTTTCTAAGTCTTAAGAAGCTCAAGAACAGCTCACTTGCCTGTTGAAGTCATTTGTTGACAGAAGCTTGTTGAAGTAAAAAGAATACATTTTCTGAGTGAATATGTGAAAAGAGAGTGTTGTGAGGAGTTCTTATCCGTCTTTGTGAGTGATAAGTCTCTGTAGAATAGGTCTTCTTTGTGATTTCCTATTGCAAACTTGTGGCCTTTTCATTTGTTGATTGGCGCAAGCAGAGTATACTATAAACTTTATGATTATAGTATAACCTAAGATCTAAGTGACTTGGAAGAGTGGACTAAAGGATTTAAATCTATATAACCACTATAAAAATTTTGCTTGTTCAAACTTGCATTATTTTCTAGCATATTTACTAAAACTGCATAAGAACACTTGAAAACTGTTTGAAAAGATTTTAAAGGAGTTTTATAAAACTGGGGATAAAATCTTTCAATCCACCTAGCTTACTTGTGAAAAACACTTAAAATATCCGCTGCAAGTATTCTGGTGTTAAAACCGATTTTGATTAAATTCAGCTAAGTGATTATTAGATTAGTGGTCTACTGTGCTGTTCAAAGGTTTGTTCGCGATCAGCTTAGTCAGCTTACTGCTCTATAACAGCTTAGTCTGCCGACGGTTAAGCAGAAAGTTTTAAAGTTAAAATTTGATAAAATGTTCAGAGGTCTATTCACCCCCCCCCCCCCCCTTCTAGACCTCATCTGACCACTTGGGACCAACAAGTGGTATCAGAGCAGGTGGTTCATTAGAATCAGCTGCCTGATCAACGAGCTTGATCCTATTGTTTTTGAAAGGTTTTCAAACTTTTTCAAAAGAGCATATTTTTGAAAAATTAAAATTTTTGAAAAATGGATTGTATCAGCCATGTTCCCCACATTGTTGGTATGTGTTTTGAAGACTGGAAGATCAGAATGGAGATCTTCTTAGCTGCCTACAATGATAACATGTACACATGTATCATCAAAGGTCCATTCAAATTCACTAAGACTATAAAGGTTTATGAAGTCGACATAGTGGTGGAGAAAGATTTGAACGAGATGACAGCTGAAGAAATCAAGCTGTTCAATCTGGACAAAGTTGGCCGTTTCATCATGACCAAAGCCCTGAACAATGACATATTTGATAAAGTCAAGCATTGCAAGACTGCCAAAGAAATGAGGGATAAGGTTTGTGATATGAGCGAAGGAAACGACTCCATCAAAGAGCATCAGCTGAGTGTTGCTCTAGAAAAGTTGGACAACTTCAAGATGAAGTCTGCGGAAACCATTGACCAGATGAATACAAGGTTTACAAGGACGTTGAATGAAGTTCTCATGCTTGGAAAAACCTTCACAGACAAGGAGATAACCGTCAGAGTGCTGAAGGCTCTACCTCCGAAGTTCAACATGAAGGTGACAGCCATGGAAGAGTCAAGAGATTTGGGAAAGATCTCACTCACCGAGCTGTTCTCAGTACTCAAGGCGTATGAGTATAAGTTGCCAAGAATGGGTGTTGAAGAAACCTCAACTTTAAATCCCACAGCCGCCCTGGTTGCTGCTGAAAATCCAAGAAGACCAGCATACAAAAGCAAAGAAGTGGACTCATCTGATGAAGCCACAATACTCAACAAAAAGGAGTACACAGCTGGAGACGTTGCATTGCTGATGAACAATTTCAAGAAGTTCTACAAAAGAAAAATGAAGAACAAATACAACAATGTTTCTACTTCTAACCCTACTTCTTCTTCTCAAGATAAGGATTCATATAAATCCAAAATGATGTGTTATAATTGCAGGAAATTGGGTCATTTCATTAGAGATTGCCCATATCCCAAAGCTGAGAAGTACACAGAAGAGGAAAAGAGAATCAGAAAAGAAAGAAAGCATCAGAAAGGTAAGGTGATGTTAGCAGAAGCGGAAAAGCTAGCTGCTATCTACTCATCAGATTCAGATTCAGACACTTCTGATGAAGAGTCTTTTGAAGAAGAGAGTCCTGCTGTTATCTGCCTGATGGCCAAGGAATTTGATAACTCTGAGGATGATGAGGTAACTCCTCTTGAAAATGAATTGTTTGATTCTTTTCAACAAATGATGCTTAACAATACTAGTATTGCTGAAGCATTTACAAAGCTTAAGGAAGAGATGATATTGCTAAGAGAGCAAAATAGTTCACTGAAAATTAAAGCTGAAAAACCGAAAGAATCAGCTGAATATAAACTGCTTGAGCAAGAGAATGAATCTCTGAAAGCTGAATGTGAAGTCTATAAAGGAAAAATCATGGAACTTGAAAAGATTATTGAGTCTCATGAAAAGTCATATGTTGCATCAACTCATATGTCTAGTAAACAGAAGACACCTTTAGAACAGGATAAGTTAGAACTGAACCATACTGAAAAATTTGTATCAGCTGACAATAGTAAGGTCATTTTGTATGTTCAGACTACTAAACCTGCTTCACTTGAGAATGAATTAAAGGAGAAGAAAACTCCTAAGGCTAAAAAGAACAAAGAGCCTAGTATAGGAAAACAGGCTGGTAAGACTAGACAGCAGAGTCCTAAGAAGTTTGCTGATAAGGTTAAAACCAATCAGACTAGTGGTAAAACTAAGTCGTCTGTTAATGAGCAAGCATCTAGTAAACCAAAGAAGCATAAAAACAAGAAAAATCAAAACGCTTGGTATGTAAATGAATCTTATTATGTGCAACATGCTGCATATCCTCCTATGTATCATGCACCTCAATTTCCCACTTACTATGCACCATATCCTGCTCATCCAATGCATGCATATCCTGCTTATCATGAATCTTATTCTGCTTATGAACATTATCCTTATCATGCTGATTATCAACAACATAGCAAATCTGAAAACGTGATGAAGATGAAACTGTTCATGCTCCTGCCAAAACTCAGAAGCCTAAGAAGCCTAAGACTTCAACATCTTGGGTTATCAAAGGTGGAACTAATCCTTCAGGACCCTCTCAATAAGGGTACCTAAAACAATTTTATTTTGTTTTGTAGGTTAGGATTAGGATTAGGAGTAAAGTAGAGAAGATTTGGTACTTGGACAGTGGCTGTTCAAGACACATGTGTGGAAACATACATGAGCTGACGGATGCTATTGTTGTGGATGGTCCGAAAGTTACTTTTGGAGACAGCAAGGAAGGCAAGGTTGTAGCAAATGGAAGATTAATCAAAGGCAACATTGAGATATTTGACGTCTCTTATGTTAAAGGCTTCAAATACAATTTGTTGAGCATAAGTCAATTTTGTGACAAAGGATATTCAGTCATCTTCTCAACAGATAAATGCTACGTTGAACAGATTGGTACAAAGAAGGTAATTTTATCTGGATGACGACAAGGAAATGTCTACACAGTGGACTGGAATTCTGTTAACAAGAGTTCTAATATTTGTTTGGTGGCATCAACACCAAGTGAAGTCAGTTGGCTGTGGCACAAAAGAATGAATCATGTAAATTTCAAGACCATAAACAGACTTATCAAGAATGATCTGGTAGAAGGAATTCCAAAAACAGTCATGAGCAAAGACAAGCTATGTGACGCCTGTCAGAAGGGTAAACAAATCAAGTCATCATTCAAAAGCAAGAAGCACCAATCATCTGGAAGGATCTTGGAGCTGCTACACATGGACTTATTTGGAACCATTGATCCAATCAGCAACGGTGGAAAGAAGTACTGCCTAGCTGTTGTGGATGATTATTCAAGATACACTTGGGGTGATTTTCATGAAGAAGAAAAGTGAAACCAAGGAGCATCTTACAAATCTGATGGAGCTGATCCAGAATGAAAAGAGCATGAAGATATTGAAGAACAGATCAGCTAGAGGGACTGAATTTACAAACTCTACTGTTGAAGAGTATTGTAATGTCAGAGGAATCAGCCATGAGTACTCTACTGCCAGAACCCCTCAACAAAATGGAGTTGCTGAAAGGAGAAACAAAACTCTAAAAGAAGCTACCAGAACTATGATAGCTGAAGCGAAGCTGCCACAAAGATTTTGGGCAGAAACAACAAATACAACATGCTTTACCCAAAACAGATGTATGATCAACAAGCACCAAAACAAGACTCCATATGAAGTTTGGAACAACAGGAAGCCAAACATTACTTTAGAATTTTTGGTTGTAAATGCTTTGTTTTAAATAATGGGAAAAATCAGTTTACTGCTTTTTGCAGAAAAGGCTGATGAAGCTGTTTTGTAGGATACTCTACTATCAGTAAATCTTATATAGTCTTTAAAAAAAGAACTTTACTTATAGAATAATCCATTTATGTAGTATTTGATGAACCAAATCAATCTTCTGAAAAGAATCAAATTACTGATCAAAATCTGTCTACTGATTTTCAGAAATTGAGTGTTGAAAGAAATGAAGAGTATATACCCATCATACTACCTGATCTCAACTCAGCTGCTAACTTAAGTGCTATTCAAAATCACAATGCTGATTGTCTAACAGAAGAGTTACAAACAGCTGACAGACCAGAGACTGTTCAACAGACAATTGTTGTTCAACAAACTACTACTACTACTGGAACTCCAACAATAGTGTTGCAAGATCAAAACAGAGGACAACATTCTGATTTGCAACCTGATCTCAAATGGCTCAAGAATCACCCACCAGAGCTGGTGATTGGTGATCCTTTGGATAGAGTAAAGACAAGGAGAGCTGCTGCAAATGATGCCATGTTCGTCAGCTTTCTATCTCAAATAGAGCCTAAACAAATTGAAGAAGCTCTTAGTGATTCACATTAGATTGAAGCTATGCAAGAAGAGTTAAACCAATTTGAAATGAATGAAGTCTGGTACTTAGTTCCTAGACCAAGTCATCAAAGGGTAATTGGCACTAAATGGGTATTCAGGATTAAAATTAATGAAGATGGTATTGTCACCAGAAACAAAGCAAGATTAGTTGCCAAGGGTTATTGCCAAGAAGAAGGTATTGACTTTGATGAGACTTTTGCACCAGTAGCAAGACTAGAGGCAATCAGACTCTTTCTCGCCTATGCTGCTCATAAGAATTTCACAGTCTATCAAATGGATGTGAAATTTGCCTTTCTCAATGGAGAATTGCAAGAAGAAGTTTATGTTGAACAACCACCTGAAGTTGAAGCATATAAAGAAGAAGACAAGGTGTATCGTCTGAAGAAAGCCCTCTATGGACTGAAACAGGCTCCAAGAGCATGGTATGATACCCTATCTGATTTTCTTTTAATTAAAGGATTTCGAAAAAGTAAGGTAGATAAGACCTTGTTCATCATTGAATGGGAAGATCATATATTGCTTGTGCAAATATATGTGGACGATATTATGTTCGGTTCAACAAATCAACAGATGTGTGATAAGTTCTCAAAGCTGATGCAGAACAAGTTTGAAATGAGCATGATGGGAGAACTTAATTATTTTCTTGGTTTGCAAGTAAGACAATTGCCTGATGGAATATTTATTAACCAAGCTAAATACACAAAAGATCTGTTCAAGAAATTTGGTATGAAAACTAGTTCTACTGTTAGTGCTCCAATGTCTATTGGACTTCGTCTGGATAAAGATGAAGATGGAAAATCATATATTGATTGTGCAATATATGTGGACGATATTATTTTCGGTTCAACAAATCAACAGATTTGTGATAAGTTCTCAAAGCTGATGCATAACAAGTTTGAAATGAGCATGATGGGAGAACTTAATTATTTTCTTGGTTTGCAAGTAAGACAGTTGTCTGATGGAATATTCATTAACCAAGCTAAATACACAAAAGATTTGTTCAAGAAATTTGGTATGAAAACTAGTTCTACTGTTAGTGTTCCAATGTCTACTGGACTTCGTCTGGATAAATATGAAGATGGCAAATCAGTGGATATAACCAAATAGAGGCATCACTGGGTCATTGTTATACTTAACAGCTAGCAGACCTAATATTATGTACTCTGTTGGGGTTTGTGCGAGATATCAATCAAATCCTAAGGAATCTCATCTTCTAGCTGCCAAAAGGATACTTAAATACCTTAAATATAGCTGGAGCTTTGCTTTTTTATTCTAAAGTTCCTATTCATCTATGGACTGAGTGTGTTTCAACATCAGCTTATCTTGTTAACAGAACCCCTTCTATGATACTAGATTTTAGAACTCCTTTTGAAAAACTTTATGGTACTAATTGTGACTACACTACACTCGGAACTTTTGGTTGTTTGGTTTTTGCTTCAACTCTTGCTCAAGGAAGATCAAAATTTGATCCTAGAGCAAGAAAATGTGCTTTTATTGGTTATAACCCTAGTGGCATTAAAGGGTACAAACTTATTGATTTACAAACAAATGATATTTTCATCTCTAGGGATGTTGTCTTTCATAAGGATATATTTCCTTATCATTCAGTCAGTAATGTTCTTCAACCTAACTATGATATTCTTCAACTCTTTCCTCTACCTAATTATTCTCATTTCAATTCTGATTTTCCTATTTCTACTGACTTTTCTGATCACACTGACCATGATTATCAACCTACTTATTCTGATCAAACTGATCCTGTTTATCAACCTCCCGAG